>JARKIE010000870.1:0-21752 GCA_029378255.1 Mycena rosella
CTAACCCCTAACCCCTACCAAGGCCCCTAAGGCGGGGCCAGTGTAGTGGACTACATGCTAAATATTTAATACAATGATATGATGGTCACAGTATATTGCATATGATGGTCGCAGTATATTGCCTGCTGCCAATGCTTCCTTGGCTCAGTTGGTTTCATTGTCTACTTTTCTATTAATGCCTGTGATGCCTGTGATCTGAAGGCTATGGGTTCGATCCCTGCTGCTGTCATTTTAATTCTGGTGGCTTTTAGCCCCTAGCCACAGCCTGGCTAGCCGTGCAGCCAGATATCAAACACCCGTGGCCGTGTGAACTATGACGCATTACTACTTTGATGTTAACGGTCCGGCCGTTAACATCAAAGTAGTAATGCGTCGTAGTTCGCACGCTCCAGGTCCAATGCTGATTGACAAAATTTCCATTAAGCCGATATTCAACCTCTACCGGTAACATCACACTGTGACATGTTCCCTTGTGACATCCACCACCTCCGAAGCTGCTGAGCTTGCCTCGCAGATTTTGTGGCTTTGAGACTTGTTCCTATGCTTCTGCAGCATACTTGCCATACCTTGTACAAGATTCTGAATGTCTCCGGGCTGATGCATACGCAATCTCTGCAGATGCCGCGATCATCTCTGCTGACAACTTTAACTGAAGCTCTGCAATTTTCTCAAGATTCAACTGCAAGCCGAGGGCTGCCTTCACCTCTGGTTCACTGGTACATTTAATAACAATGGACATGACTGGCACTGATGACCCACCAATTAAGAATGGCCTATACTCTCCAAATTAGCTATATACCATGAGCTGTGTTAACTCACGGATGATTGAAAACCCCAGGGATACTACCTCCGAGGACCGTGTAAACCTTCTCCATGGATGGATGCGCTGATAAAGCAGAGTTGGACAAAATTGATGATGAGAATCAGGATCATGATGAGATCACTTCTATCAAAGCACTACTACACTTGTATCTAAATATGGAAATTTTCAGATGTGGATGGGATAGAATCTATTCGGACCTTGGAATCCACGTTTACTCATAGGCCCTTTACACCTTGATTCTTATGAACAAAATTCTTGTTAGAATATGGCGGTATGATTTACAATCTCACATTCCCTTTTCTCTTTATCCCAAATTCCCAACTTAATGGTAACCTTTACGTATTTGTCTGTTATGTCACAATTTAATGCTCAGTGCTTGTTGCCTTATGTGTTCACTGAGGGTATATCTGATCTATTTGTTCCTTTGCTATTACTAATTACAGTGCCATAGACTTTTCTGTCTTTTAGGTACTTGAATATAGTGCTTGTCTCCTTACATATCCACTGAAGATTTCTCCATCTCCCAACCCTTACACTAACAGTTAAATTTAACGTGGTTGAATCTGATGCCACACGGAACCAGCTACAGTTCCCTCCTCACACATCAGCTCCAAGTCAGGACTCTGCCGCTGAGTTTCTCAGAGTATATGTTCACATCAATTCAGATAGTTATTTGTGAGTTTGTGGTGTTGAATACACTGGACAGGGATGTATATGCATGTGCTCAAATTGAGGGACAAAATTAAGGAATCTGAGAAATCCTGGGATTCAGGAGCTGATGTAAGATTGATGGATTTCAACATGACACCTGTTTTTGGAAATAAAGTATTTCCATTTTTGGAAGGTTTGGTCATGCATAATGTGTTTGGCGGTCATATATGAATGCAATTTCCGGGGTCCGGAAATATCAAATTTCCTGATCCCGGAAATAGTAAGTGTTTGCCAAGGAAATGCCAAGAATATTTCAAACTTCCGGCGCCCGGAAATACTAAGCAAATCACAAGGTTGTTTGAAATATCCTTGAAGTTTACAGGCCCCGTAAATACTCAGTAATTATCCGGAAAATTTGAAATTTACGTAGAATTTCCTGTGTATTTCCGGGCCCGGAATATTGCACCTTGCGCCCAGTGGTGACATGCTTGATATACATGATGCAGCTCGTCAATCGTTTCGGATTTGATGGGGACGATGTCGAATCCGTCGAGACTACACACCGCCGGAATATGCGTCAGGTGTACAAGCACGCCCACAATACGTCGCTGACGATGTCCGCTCGCTTGGCCGACGAGCCTTGCGACACGCCGCTGCCCGTTCCCGAGTACTCGGTCGCCGTTCCGCAGAGTCGTCCGTATTCTCCCGGGCTCTCCTTCGTCATGCGAGCTTGTCCGGGCACGCATCCGTTGCCTCGAGTCCGTCGCCGGTGATGATAGATCTAGAGTAGTCCTTTCCGTGATGTATTCGTAGCCGAGCATAAAAAGTGCCACCATCGGTTCCTGTTTGCAGTTGATCCCCTCGCAAACGTCCTGAGCATATGGATCCGCTCCTCCTTCCCCCCTTCGTTCCTCCCACTGGTATACCCCGCTCCATCGCCGAGCTCGCGTCGTTGCCCGTCACGCTCAAGATTCTCCTTCCCCCGTACCTTCATCGCTTCCGATATCCCAGACCTACAGTAGTGAGGCCGATGGTTTCATGTCTTTCTTGATTGGTGTTATTGGTCCCTACAGTCGCCTTATCAACATGGCCATCCCGTCGGGTGCCAGCTCGAGCGCCGACTTGCAGCCCGAGATGAAAGCGCTTCTGGTTCCGCACATCGGGAACTTTCTTCGTTACTTGGTATGAGCATGTCCCCTTTTCCTGTTTCCGTGGCTTTTTACTGAGTAGAGAACGCGCCCTTCTAGGGAATGGCGCATGTTGTTGCTCTTGAAGTGGTGCTATACCACGGCACACCGATTCGTGTTCCACCGGAGGCCATTACGACGCTTGGTCTCATGAGGAAATTCCACTTGTTCCTCGGCGAGCCGGGATACGGAACCTCCCTGGCATCCGAGAAGATGCTGTTCTCCTGGGTGGAGATATTGCTTGGTGTCGCTCGCTCCGCTCGCAAATCTTCTTCCGACGCCATGGATTTTCCTCTCACACCGTCTATGGCCCATATTCCATGCGTACCTCGTGGACCGTGGCCGACATACGCGCGCTTCAGATCCAAGAGATCCTCGATCCCTGGGTAGGAGAATGCTACCTCCTTCGCGAGCGGACCCAGACCGCCGACCGCGTCGAGAAGGACCTTTCCGATTCCCTTGCAGAGACCGCAGCCGCCGAGTGGTATCCCGAGACGCAGGGCATCACACCATCGTCGTAGAATATTCGGATGTTTTCCAGACTCGTCAACCGCTCGGCTTGCTTCCGTGGTAGAGGGCGCTTAGTAGCACAGCCATACTTGTACCCTATAAAAAATTAGCTTCCTTGCCAACCTCCCTTCTCCAGCCGCCGTGCATCTCCCTGCTCAGTCACGATGAATCCAGACCCGCCCGTCCCGTCTGCCCGGTTGCTCGCTGAGATCCATCCTATCCTCCCCGCCATCACGAACCCTGTGATGATTTGGCACCTCGATTTCTTGTGGATCACCCATGTCCGTAGCTTGTTGCAGAATCTACATGATATCTCGCATAGCCGGGAGATCAGTGAAATTCCCCCGCTTGTTCAGCAACAATTATGTGACAGTGTTCGCATCGTGCTTCACAATATGGCGCGTTTTCCGCTGGTCCGTGTGTTCGCGCATGCCTGATTTATCGATATTTCCAGATTATGATCAGCTCGGTCAAGCTCGCCTCGAATAGCGACCCTGCCGACCATACTCAGTACTATGTTCCTGGCTTTGCTACTATTGTGTTCTCGATGGCCGAGCATTTTGTCGCGTATTCGGGGTTTTCTGGTGATGAAAACCAATCGCTGCACGAAGACATGTTTGGTGCCCTGTCGATTCTCTGCTGTAGCATGGTGACTTGCCGAAGCTATATCACCAGCCCCTATGACGCTCCCGGTTTCTTGTTTGCTTCCACGGACCTTGCCCGTTTTGGTGTCGGTACACAGACAAAATCGACCCAAGTGACCGAGCTGTCCACCCTTGGTTATTTTCGCCATGAATTCGGAGCCAGGCTCGCTCGGTACCATCCCGAGCTCGGCGCCGACAGATATTCGGCCCAACATGCCCAGCCGAGCACGTTATTGTTCGTACTCGGCCCAACACCCCCGAAGCTGGCTTGTCCGTGGAATTTCCCGACTACCTGGGCCCAGCGCATATCGGGTAGTCGCGTAGTAGCTGATTTGCGCGTGTACCGAGCATCGGCTAAAATATCTGCCTGATGGAAATTTGACTTGGACCCCGTAGTCGTGTCTGGCCCGATGTCCGAAGTGCCAGTTACGCGTCGTATAAGATCCCCTGTCCTCCAAGATTTGCCCTGCTCGCTAGCGTACTCATGGATCGGCCCCCTCACAGCTCGGCATACACGTTTACCTTCTTGATGTTGGGCGATGATGTCCTTTCGTATTCCGAGTATAGTCCCCCGAAGGATTCGCTGGGTATTTTTGCGGTCGCCTCCGTTTAATGGTCCATCCCATCGTCCAGGCCACAACACGCAACTTCCGATGCATGACCCGACTGCCCCCCTTGTCCGTGGATGATCACCGCGAACTTTGTTCCTGGATCCATATTTTGATGACGCATCTCGTCAGTTGCACTGCATACTTCCTTCTAAAGCCCGCGGGTTCTGATTGTCTTCTACTTCTCGGTGTGTTCGTAGATGTTGGTCGTTCGAACGCTCGAGTCCCATGCCGTTTTCCGTAACCCGGGTTCGCTATACGCGAACGAAGACTTCCATCTCCCCTGTGAGACATTCCACATGCTCCAGATGATGGTCTTCCTATGTCGCTATGTCGAATTTACCACCGGCACTGACCCCTCCCCCCGACCTTACGCTTCGTTACTCCTCCTGCTCATGGAAGTCGCATCCGAGCAGCTTATCGCTCATGGAGGCACCCCTGACTATCTTGAGTACGACGCCCTCGGCCAGCTCGATTTCGGGCCTCTCTTTACCCCGCCCGAGCCTAGTATAACCTTTCAGCCAATCTTGCTCAGGGAGTGTCCCCCCTTCTTCTCGTCCCCTCGGTAAGCTCACACCTCGGTCCTTCCCGTTTCTCCGTTCTTGTTTAAGATCTTGTCCGCAGAATTTCTAAATGTGCGTCTGAGCGTGGAGTCTCTGTATCCACTGGACGAGGTCGAGGCCCTGTCCGCGTTATTTGTGTAGACCGACGCTATCTCTAGCAGGTTCGGCTTTTTATATGGGTTCTCGTTGAATTTTCATGGTCTTGCTGCGCTCCGTATCGAGAGTGATCAGTTCTCCCGGATGCACGATTTTCTTCATTCCTCGTAACCGCTCACGCGCCCTTTTCACGTCTCTGTAGTTTCTTTTTGTCAATTTTTCCGAGCTCGGTTCTCCTGCCTATATATCCCCGGGAATGTCGATGTCCTATAACTATATCTGAATTTTCCATTCCCGAGACGAGGGGCCCCTCGTTCTCAGTACCCGTTTACGTGTCCAACGCGTGTTTGTCGCTAGATTTCCATGCTTTTTGAAATTTCATGACCTGTTCGCTGCTTACTAATAGTCGGCCAGTGATATTCGTTGATATGTAATTCCTGTTTTCGCTCCTTGATGTGCTCGGTCTTGTTTCGCCGAGCTCGGTATTTGTTCCCTACACCGCCCGGACCGCCCTCCAAGTCGTATCTTGGCCCGTTGGGGCGCATAGGTCCCGCCCGATCGTTTTTGTATTGAATCAATGATCTTCGAGTTTATCTTATCCACGTCCGCAGCTCGCTTGCTTCTTGTGGGAAGCCCGAGTCATACATCACCGATTGGTGCTGTTTGGTCTGATCAAAAGTCTCCATCACATCCCACCACCGAGCATCTCGCCAAAACACTCCGTTGCTAAAATCTTCCCCTCTGCCGATCATGGCTCCTCCTTCGTCTCGTCCTGGATCGCGCGCCGTCCCCGCCCGCCCTCGTCCGCGTTCTTCTGCCCTGCCCCAGTCTTCGTAAGTTCTTTCCGTTGCTCGGCGTCATTGTCTTCTTAAGAGAAAAAAAAAATTCACAGGAACAAGGGAAAGGCCCGAGCTGTGGATTCCAACGAACTGGCTGAGGACAAGACATCGACCCGCCCAATCCCTGGTCGCGGTCGTCCCGCTGCAAGCCGGATCGTACATTCGCCATCCCCCACCCCTGTTCCCGAAACGAATCGTGCAAGGGAGCTTGGGAGCCCGTACCCCTCGGTCTCGCCCGAACTTGCAACGCCGTGCGAGCGCGTCGCTTTTTACCAGATGTTCCCTGCCGAGATGACGGTCAACACCGATTTCTCAGTCGACGGCCTGGCCGGCGAAGTCGGTGACCTCACTATTCGCGCCGATGAACTGGCTAGGTGCCTCACCCCGTACCCCGAAGGTTGGAAGCTGACTCGCTCACCGAGCCCTCCGCCTTTCGTTCTCCTGGCGCCTAGCCGTGTCGTATTCATCAGCGACCCCCTCGTCCCCAACTTCATTGAACCGCCCCGTCCGCCCGCGATCGACCCCTCTCTCTCGGACGCGGAGAACCTGCGGCGTATCGACCAGTTAGAGGAACACGACGCTGCTGTCTCAGCGTTGAGGGTGGAGATTCGTGAGGCGATGAAAATTCGCGCGGCGTATCGGGGGGAGCGGTTGAAGGAACACGCTGCCGCTTATGTGAAGGCATGCAAGGATGCGAGGGCCGAGTACGACGCAAAGAAGAAGGATAGGGAGGAGCGGTACGAGGCCGAGGCGTCGGTACCAGTTTCACTCCAGCGGGAGTTCGAACAGGTCAAGTACCTCCTCGAGCAGCGGAAGCACCGCCTTGGCCGCGCTCAGTTGACCGCTGACCAGTGCGCCGTCCCGAGGCGCCACCTACTCCGCCTACTCGCCGAGGTGCGCAAGGTCGATCTCCAGCGTCGGGCGCTTGGCGACCACTCGTCGCTCGAGGAGCAGTACAACCTGGTGTTCAAGATGCTCCACCAGGATCGCCCTCCCACGGGCTATATGTTTGCGGATATTCGGTCTGCCGCGGCGAAGAGCGCGCCCGTTATCGTCCTGCCCGAGGGTCTTCCCTCGCCCCACAACCCTTCCCATCCGCCTGAATTCCTCAAGCCGTTTTCGTACCATGTGTTGCCGACCGTGCCTCCTCGCGCGCCCGCCCCTCCTCCCCCCGAGTTCTCGGTTCCCCTGCCGCCTCCTCCCCGTCCAGTGTCCCCACCCGTTCGCTCGGTACCCGCGCCTGCCCAATGTCCTGGTACCTTGCTGAGCCCAAAGAAATGCAAGGCCTCGTCCAACACGTCTGGCTCGCAGTCAGCTGCAGGCCCGTCCACGCCCTCCACCGCAAAGCATCGCAGGGTGATGTCCACCGGGCTCGGTAGTGCCGAGTATTCTCGGTTGTTGGACGCCTTCGATGGAAAACTGCGGAGAGGGTTGGCGAGACGGCGTACCGTGGAGATAACACGCGGCTCGGAAAGTTCTTTTCCTCGTAACCTCTATTCCTTTGCTGATAACGGAATTCGATAGGGTTGCAGTCAGTGCCTTGACCACAAGATACCATGCGTGGCATTCATGGTCTCTCCTCTCGCGAATTGTGCCGGCTGCGAGGCCGGCAAGAGGAAGTGCAATGTCGACGCTTGGTCCAGGGATTTTCATGAAACCACAGGTGCGTTACTTGTGCCGAATACTTATCCCCCCGCCCGCTTTCGCCTACAGATCGTTTCATCGCGAAACAGAACGTGGTTGTGGTAGCAAAGAAACCCCATCTCACTAACGGTGGTGATTTCGATGATTCGTCGGACGAGGATTCTGATGACGACGAGGACAGTACCGAGGCCGAGGTGTCGGTCAGCGACGCCCCACCGATTATGATGCGCTCGGCGGTGGTCTCCCAGGAACGTTCCCGCTCGCCGACTCCAACTCCCGCGCCCATCCAATCCACATCGCGCGCCATGCTCCCGCCAGTGTTGTCCTCGCTTCCCCCGCCAACCCCCCGCGTCAAGATCTCGGATTTGTTGCCCGAGTCTGGCCCACCCCCTCCCAAATCGTCCTCGGTCTCTCACCTCGACAACTTTGGGCTCCCAATCCCCACCGAGTCGATGTTCGGCCAGCTTCGTCCCCGACAACTGGTTGCCGAGGTCGTGGACTTCGACGAGCGCTTCCGCCGGCTCAAATGGCGTATTTTGTACATCCTCAAGTCAGTGATCCTGGCGCTGAACGAGTCCTACTACCTTGCCGGACCCGAAGCCGTCCTTCAAATGCTTCGCCTCTTGAACCCGCTGCATTCGCCCGAAAACGTGGCGCGGATGTTATGTGACGTGCCCGGAGCTAGCGCCGTTACCAACTGAGCCAAAAGGCCACTATGACAGGTTAATCCTGTCATAGGCTCCGGACTATATATACATGATTACACACATTTGCATGCATGTAACAGCGGATTTTGACGATGCAAGATCTGTGCACGCCGAGGACGTCGATGTTCCCGGTCCCCATCCCGTTCTGCAATATCGACTTCTATGCTCGGTCACAGTACCAAGCACTCGGTAACCGAACGCTGCACCTAATTCAATGGCTCCTCGACGGCGCTGCCCGCATTGAAGACTTGGATGCAGTGGTGAGGGTGGCAGGAGGCGAAGGGAGTAGCTCGGGCGAGCGCGACGGGCAGCAAATCGAGCCTTGGGATATCTTCCGGGTATTCCCCCGCGACGAGGAGTCTTGGGAGGAATTCAGTCGTCGCGCTTCGCGGGTGCGTTCTGTTCTAGTGTCTTTTATACGTTCTATTTTGCTGATCTACGAATTGTATAGCCTTTATTGGCGCCTGAAAGTCGGGAGGGTACGTTGACGCCGCCGGGTTCCCCGATGGCCGAGATCGAGAGGATGGCTGACGACATGTACGTTCACGCCCAGGCCGGTGATGTCTCGCTGCCATCCTCACCCGAGCAGTCTTGTCAAGAGGCTCAGCTTTCTGCGGCGTTCAATTGCAGCGTCTTGGTGTCCAACCGACAGTCGACGCCAGGGCACGAAGAGGATGACGACCCAATGGAAGGACTCGAGTACGGGCCCGACTGAGGTGATTTTCTTGTTGGGGGCGTCGTTTGTTTTCCCTCACCCCCGTTTCTTTTGTGTTAATATATCCTGTAATAATGTAAAACTTTTTATGCCGCTCATACTTGTAATTTGAAGGGTTCTTTTTATCGAGTTTGTCGTAGTAAGGGAAAGAATGGAAGTCTCCTTTGGAGAGTTTCTTGAAAGTTGTGCGTGCTCGGTAATCCCGAGCATGATCTTTTCAAGGACCCGTGGTGACCGGGCCTAGTACGTTCCCAGCGCGATTTCATTTGAGAGAAACAACAATATATTTGCTCGGCTCTACTCAGTAAAGGTAAGCCCGTGTTATATCCTGAGCCAGAGGGAGGAAGGACCCGGAGCCCGCAGGGGTCCAGTCTGGCACAAGTCCGGAAACCGGAGACCGGAACGGGACCGGAGTCCAAAGATGTCGGCTATTCTCGCAAGCACCACAGCTCAGAAGGGTGTGCGACAGTCTGGCATCCAAGCCGAGACAAACAGAGGGACAGATACTCCATGGCATATAGCCAAGCCAATAGGGGCTACTCCGAAAATGGCAATCCGGTCGGAGCCCTGCTCCCAGAAGAACTCCGGAAGCAAACGGAAGGTCCACAGATACGATCCGGGGAAGATGGATGAGGATCAGAGGAGCGTGGGAACCGGAGGTCCGGAGGTCCGGAGGTCGGAGGTCGGAGATGGAGTGGGAGTCAAGACGAAGGATGAGGAGGACGTCCGGAGTGTTTGGTGCAACTCCGAAGTCGAGCCAAAGACAAGATGGTGAAGTGGTCTCAGTCCATGAGAGGAAACATGGAAACAACGTTAATTTTACGGCTAAAGTACATGAGGATATTGAAGTGTATTTATACTAAGTCCGTTATTGTTAACCTAAATAAGGTAAATGTAACGTGACCTAAAACATAACAATAAGCGAGAGTCCATATATGGACAAAGAAGTTAGCTGAGTAAGACAAGACAATAAACGGGAAGTTGAGAAGAACGGATAAATGGATAAATGGATAAACACTTAGTAATATGTGATAGGGTAATAAGCCCGATGGTCCGAGACCATCCGAGCCAGCTCCGAACCGGTCCGAAGGTCCAAAATCCGGAGGACAGAAGGGGAGGACAGAAGATGAAGCAATAGACGGGAAACGCTCAGTAATCCTTCATTGCGTGAAAACCCGAGATGCGACAGAACTCCGAAGGTCTCGGAGAACCGGAAGCGGAGTGTGACCGACATGTGACCGGAGTGTGACCGGGGGTATCCAAGCCCAAGTGCACGGATATAACAGCCCGACAATTTACCTGGGGAGTCCCATGATGATAGGAAACCCCAAACTGTGCTCGATGTAATTCCTTGGCTGGGTGCCTTTTATTTGTATCGAGGCAATTTGAAGAGAGAAATCAAAATTCCGAGCGTCTCCTTGCGATTCCCCCCGTGCGCTCCTCCCCACCTTTGCGTTGCACGGCTTGCGTTGAAAGTTATTTCGTTTAGTTGGACGGGTGAGCTTGCCCTTTGTATTCACGGACTCCGTTGTCTCCCCATTCCGGTTCTTTCATGCGGCTTTCCTCGAGTTTCTTGTGCGACTCAACCAGCTTCGTGACCGGTACCTTGAGAAGCACGCGCGAATAATATGGTATGACCCGATACGCGGTGTACGGCTCGGTGGCCACTGCTCCGTCCAGTTCCGAGAGGATATAAGCTCCACCTGTGTTCTGTCGTACCACTATCATCGGACCGAAGTACCTTGGCTTGCTTTTCCGAGACAAATCGCTCTCAATTTTTGAGTTTCGGACTAAGACGAGTCGGCCGGGCTCGAAATTGAAGTCGACGATCTTCCTTTCGTTATCCTTTTCCCATTGCTGGATCGAGCGGACTCGGCTCGCATAAATCTGAGATCGGATTAACTCTAGCTCCTCGTCCCGCTTCATCAATCGCAGCACGCGCCTGGCTATGAGCTCGGTAGTCGAGATCTGTCCTTGCGCAATCGGCGACATGTATGTTGCCTCGGTAATGTCGAAGGGAAACAGAGGTTCCACTCTGTGAGCCATTCAATACGGCGATCTTCCCGTGGCTTTGCTAATTGAAACTCTTTCGGCCCAGAAAACGTAGAACGCCCTGCATGTCCAGAGCGATATGTCTCCCTCGCAAGCTTTTACCAATGCCTCCCTGACCGGGTGATGCCTCCGCTCAATTACCCCTTGAGCTCGGGAATTGTAGCCCGTAATGCGAATGTGACGGATGTTGAATTTATTCGCGAGCCATTCGATTGCTCGCACCCAGGGTTTCCCGTTGTCGGTAGAAATTTCAGCCACCGCGCCCCACCGGCAAAGTATCTCCTCGAATACGAAGGACCCGACCGAGTATGCATCTTCGTTCACCATCATCCTCCATTCTGGCCAGGCGCTGACCGAGCACCGAGCGTGAGCGATAAGTCGAAACCCATTGTGGCGCGGCATGAACATGGTATCTGCGTAGACTTTGTGAAAGAGGGGGAAGGCATTGCGACGGTCGGTGGTATGAGGATTTTCTCGGTGGCCCGGATCTGACATTCATGACAGGTGTTCAAGTACCATCGCAGGTCTTGGTCCATCATGGGCCACCAAAATTGATCGACCAGCCGCTTCCTAGCGATGAAATGTGCCTTATGTCCGAGCTCGTCATGGATTTGCATAAGTATATCCAATCGCTTGTCCTTTCTGACAAATAGCTTGTGTTCGCCCGCTTGGTCTTTCTTCCACAAGGTATCATTTGTCCTGAAGAAATCCCGTACCTTGTGCAAGAATCGAGCGTATTTCTCGTTTTTCCAGCCGGTCGGTCGCTTCGGGTTTCCAAGGAAGTCTTTAATCAGAACCATTTCTTCGTCTGCCAGCTCGGCTTTCTCGGATCGGGGAATAAAAACATCCTTGCTCAGCACCGAGCTCCTGGTATTTGCGAATACCAAGACCGTTAGCTCGGCCTGGTCGCCTTCTGCTTCGATGTAGGGGTTATGATCATTCAGGTAGACCGATGTGCCCAGCGTCACCGTTCGTCGCTGGTCCCAGTTTATCGCAAGGATAGCAAATCCACATGCTTGGTCAATCCAATCCTCCACGTCTTCTTCTTCTACCGGGTCCTCAGGCGTGCCTGGTCGGCGTGATAGGCCGTCTGGCGCGTGTGTAGCGCCCGGCATGTGTTCCAGTTTGAAGTCGAATAATAAGATGGCAGCGATCCAGCGGTTCATGGCTGTGTTCGGTTGGATATCGGGGTTGTTAAGCATCCCCTTGATGTATTTGGCGTCCAGCCGGACAAGCAAGTCGGTAGTACCAACGAGGAAAGTTTTGTACGAACGAAGTTCTTGGAACAGGCCATATAATTCTATTTTTGCCTGCGACTACCTCGCTTCCCGTTCGTTCCAAGTGATTGAGCCGAAACGTGATGGATATTCCTTCCTGTCCTCTCCTTCTTGCATTAGGATGAATCCAGCCGCAATGTATGACGAGTCGACTGAGAGTATTACCCGTCTTCCCGAGGCGTAGTCGATTATCCTAATTGCCGGGCATTCGATGAGTATTTTCTTAAGGATTTCCATCGAATATTTCTCCTCTGGTCGAAAAACGAAATCCACGCCTTTCTTGGTGAGGTTTTGGAGTGGCCTTGCATGAAGGGCGAAGTCCTTCATGAATATACGCATGAGACCGAGCGTGCCGAGGAACGCGCGGACCTCGGTAAGGCTTTTACAGTCGGGCCAGTCCCTTATGGCTTGCACCTTTGATTCGTCTGGTGTCCTGCCTTGTACCGAGCAGACATGTCCGACAACTTTGATCGAGGGGACGGCAAGGTAGCTTTTCCGAGCATTAATGTTCCTTCGGCGTGTTCTATCCGCTGGATCAGTCAGTTCACATTTTCCATGTGTTCCCACACGAATCGTTGTATGCCGGGATTGTATCGAATGGTCTCGTAAGATCCGTCCTCATTGAGGTAATAGTTGGTCCCTCCCTTCACCGGCGTATCGTCCACGAATGGTTGAGTGATGTCGGGTATTTCCTCCCTGAGAATGAACACGACGTCCCCTTGCTGAATCTGTACCGCGTTGGTATACCCTTGTGGTAGCCGAGTGAGTCGCATCGTCCCGAGCGGGCTCTGAAACGTTGTGAAGTCCCGCAAGGCCACATCGAGCACCCTATGGTCGAAGCCGACGAACAAATTGAACATCCCGTATATGACCCTGCCCCCGAATGACTCGGCGTATAATTCTAGCACCGGTGGGCACCCCAAGTCTTTTATGGTCGCCGCATTCAGGGGTTGTAGGTTGTGAACGATTCTCAGCGCGCCTTTTTCAGCTTTCGGTACACAGAACCAACTGGATCGGTAGGACGATGAAGACGGCTCATACACCCCCGAGGCTATCTTCTCCTTGATGATCTGTACGACTTGGTCTCGTATCCCAGGAGGTATTGGAATATTCCGTTGTTGCCATGGGGTATGTGTGAGCACGGGGAATCTTACGGGTTCGAAGTAGTCCTCCCTATCCTCCCTAAATTGGCCTCGTTCTGACGTGTCCCAAGCAAACACCAATTCATCGTTTTTCAGGACGTCCGCCACGAGTTTTTCTTCCTCGGGCCAGAGCCATCCATCCGGGTTTAGGTTCATTTCTTTTAGACGCTCGGTTGTCAACCTTTTGCCTGGGGTGAAATCGGGAGGTTTCGGGTTTAACCAAGGCATGTTGGCTAATGGGTCTGACGGATATTTTCGCACAATCCTAAATTCCTCGGTAGGGTCGCCGGTACCGAGTGAACCTTCAATGCTGCCGGTTTATATTTCTTTTTCTTCTTCTTCTCCGCTTTAGGAGGTCCTTCGGTTTCGACCGAGGTTTTTACCGAAGCGTAATGTTTCGTTATATTTGTAAGCCTGTGTTAAACAAAATGTAAGTACATGGGAGAAACCTCCCAGACCTGCTCGGTATCGGTAATTTCGATTGCTCGGCAGTGCTCGGTGTTTGTTCCCGAAGGAGAGTACAAGATAAGAGGAGGTGCGAGACGTGAAAAGTTGAGTGATGGTACAGAGACAGAGGAAGCCGAGATTGTGGAGCATTAGTGAGCGGCCGTATTTTAAATGCATGCTGGGAGACGAGACTTGGTCGAAATGAGTCTGTGTGTTTTCCGCAGGGTCGTGATTTAGTTGCGCGGCCCCGCACTTGAAACCCCACCGCTGCTCCGTGGTTGTCCTGAATGGGTTCCGACTCTTCGGCGTTTTCTTCCTGGTCGGGACCGTAACTCTTTTCCCTGTGTTCGGACAAGTGATGGTGATTTCTTGCGAGCCGTCCATATTATCGATCGTTTGGCAACTCGTGAAACGGAAGAATGGTCGACCCATTAATAGATCAAATGCGCTCCCTGTACCACATGCCCTTGAAGCAGCAAATCGACTCCCTCGATCGGGAACTTCAGGTCGGTAATGACTCCGGCCGTGGAATTTGACTGCGAGTTCGCCGACTGCATGTGCAGAACCTTCTGCGGGTCCAAGCCGACCCCGAGTTTGAGCCATATGTCTCGGTTCATGGCGATGATCTCAGATCCTTGGTCCAGTATAGCCTCGATTTGGTGTCGCCGTTGATCAAAGGGTCTATGACTCTCAACGCGTCAATTTCTGAAGAGGTAAGATGCTTGTCCCGTCGCTCGCCGTTCTCCTCTTCGTAACGGAGGACGTATTGTGGCTCGGGCGGCTGCCCCGGGCTCGTTTCCGAGTACGCTACCTCTACCACCGGTACCTTCTTCGAGGTGAGAAGGTCTTTCGCGAATTTTCGTCCTTCAGGGTAAATAGCGAAGAATTCTTTGCCTGTGATCTCGAATTTAGAGGAGAGTGCTCGCTTCACCAAGTCTGCCGGTTTAATCGTTTCCTCGATTGGCGCTCGGAACTTGGCTACGTAGGGTCTCGGTCCATTCGGCGGCGCCCACCTTTGACCAGGGGAACCTGTGGCAATCTCCCCGCTGGCCCATCCACCTCGGGGACGAAACCGACCTTCCTCTTTATTGCTGAGGGGGGTTTCGGAGGAAGATGGACGCCGTCAAGACTTCCTTGGTTCTGCCCTTCTCGGTCTTTTTCCGAGTCTCCAAGAAGACCTGTATTTCTTCCGTCGAGAGGTTGTCGAGCGAAATAGTACCGCGTCGTGGTTCAGAAATGCCTCGGCCGATTCTGGCTCCTCGGTCTCGTCGACGGTGGAGGCCATGTATAACATATGGGAGGCTCGTCCTCTGTTTTATGTTCCCTGGGTTGGTGCGTGCCATTTATCCAGTCGGTCGAGGAAGTTATTCCCGGTAATTGCCCGAGGAATATACCACCCGTTTGGGAGAACTATCCTGCCTTGTTCGTTCCGCATGCACTTGCCAGCCCGGGCATTCTCGGAGGTAATTCCCGCTCTCCGAGCAGAATGCGCACTTGCCGACCTCGAAGCCGACACCGCCGGTGTTACCCTCGGTCTGATTGCCGGCTGCCCTAAACGCCTGATTCTGAGGTGGTAACTGGCCGTTGGATCCCTGATTCCATCGGTTTGGTGAAGCCTGTTGATTCGGGGCCTGCTGATTTTGGTAGCTCGCCGTCTGCGGCCGGTTTTGCTGTCCTTGTCTCGAGCCGCGAATCTCCTCGGCGAGTTTAAAGTCATGCTCTGCATCTGAGTCGAGAACACTCGGCTTAAATCCCGAAGGGTATTGCTCATATCCACAACTTCTTTCTTTACCATAGAGGTATCCTTGTCCACATAGATCGCCCCGGGCGTTCCATCGATAGCCCATTCAGCGGCCGCGATTATGTCGTCCATAAAAGATGGTTCGTTGCTTGGCTGAGTACTTTTCCGATCTGTAGGCGCTGGAGTACCCGGAAGCGGAAGTCCGAGTGTATTCCCTTCATAAACAGCTCGTTCCTTTCCCGGTCCGAGATCTTTCCTTTGTCTTTAAGGAAATCGGCTATCCTCTGTAAATCTGCTGGTACTTCGCGAACTCTTCTCGGTCCCTCGGTGAACACTCCGGGCCTTTCTTTACGACCTCGCGGAGGTCGGTCCAGGTATAAAGTCTCTCTCCATCCGATCCCGGGTAAAGCTTCTTTATTTCTGTTTAGACGCATCAAATGTCATCCCAGCCGTTTGTTTCCTGCTCCATAGTTGCTCGTCGTCGATGTCCACGTAGCGGAGGGCGATATTAATCAACTCTGTGTCCGCATTTCGCTCGGTTTCTGCTCCCGTGTCTTTTACGTCTCGAAAGTAATGTTCTACTGACCAGGTTTCCCGTCGAATGATGGCGCCGTCTTGGATCTCCTTGCTGGCAAAGCTTTAGGAGGCATGATTCGGAGGATCGGGGTGCTTTTGGAGGAGGAGTCTCAGGAGGCGAGCTTAAGCTGCTGAGTGATGATTCCGAGGTGATCGTATGTGATGACACGTTTGCAGTCGGTGTGGTGGGGGATTCTGGCTCGATGGAAAGGGAGGATTCGGGGGATAAGCTCGAACTGCTACTACCCGGAGGCAAATAGTTTATGGGGAGTATATCTTCCGAGCCGGAGAGTGGTTGGTTTTCCGAGAGGAATATTTCCTCCTGAAGGGTACGCCGAGGGCCGCGAGTGTCGTTGGTATTGGAAGTTACAGGCGTCGATACCGAGGTATTATCGATAGTGAGTCAGTTATGCCGAGCAAGGAGACGGAGTTGGCAGGCTGTGGGCCCTGTTTCCTCCAGTGTAAATCAAGCCGGGCGGTGAGGATGGAGACTTGTTCTCCAGCTGTAAAATTCCCCCTCGCGGTGGGCTCCAGATGTGATGTGGACTGCGGTCTCATAAACTGCCGAGCGAGGTGGTAACCCGGACTAGTTTAGAAGTGTACGTCCTCTAGGGGGAATATTTTCTGTCACTGTGAACAGTGCACCTCGGTGCTAGTTTATTTAAATCGGAGTGTGGTTTTTATGTAGGAGTGTGTGTTTCTTCGGTAAAGAAGGTGTAATTTACAACTGGTTACCACATTTTTAATGCAGATAGATCAGTCTTCTCAGCGTGTGCCGTCGGACCGAGCTCTACAGCTTGTCAAGAAGGGACGATCGAGCGCAATGCTGGCTCCGAATCGAGGACGCCGAGGTGAATATATGTGTTTTAGCGGGCCTCCTCGGTCGTATAGTCCGATTCCGAAGGTGTTTTGATGTGCAGGTCGTTTTTAGCTGGGGCAGAGATTGTTTTAATAAGCTCGGTTCTTCGGCCGAGTGTTCCCTTCTTTCAACCTCTCTGTAATAATGCCCCGACCAATCGTTTCCTTCTCTTCTTCTCCTATCTGCTCACCGAGGGCAAAATAATCCGATCTAGGCTAGCGGCTACACACCGAACTTTGGCTGTGTCGCTTTGTGTGAGGGTTTTTTCAACTACCCTCTTTTGTTGAGGAAGAGAGTTGGATCGGATAGGGAAGTGTAGAGCTGGGTCTCGATAATAACCTGACTTCGCCGACAGACGGCTCGGTGTAGGAAGGAAAGTGTCTCTGAGGAACTAGAGAGCGTTTCCTGGTGATAACAGTTTGTTTTGGGTGAGACCGAGTGGTACTATAGAGCTTTTTTACAGCTTTTTAGAGGATGTGGGTCCAAAACCAAGATGATTTTCTATCAGCATACATGCTGTATTTGTACTCCCCAATTCCGCAGCCGGCTCCCCTCTCCCGCCTGCCCGGATAACGCTGCCCATCCTCCTTCCCTACGCCCTTCCGCAGCCCTCCTCGCTCGGCTCCTTCTTTGCTCGGTGCCTACTCATCCAACCTTCGTAATATCTGGTTGGTCTTTCCCCAAATGCTCCTTCCTCCCGCTCGGTAACCCGTTCCCTATGCTCGGTACACATTTTCCCCCCCTCGGTGTCTGGATTGGTGCGCTCGGACGGTCTTTCCGTCGCTCGGTGCCTCAATTGGTGCGCTCGGATGGTCTTCCTGTCGCTCGGTGCCTCGATAACTTGGTTCAGTAAACATTCTCCTTACTCGACGTCTCTTTTCCTCGTCCCAGCGCGTTTTAATGTCCTCCGTTAGGTCGGCACAGCCTTGGTGTTGAGTGAAGGGCGCTCGGTCCGCTTGTAAGTTCGAGGAACACGCATCATTTCGCTCGTCGCCTGCGTGGCATAACTGGTATGTCGTCCCGCGGATATATTACGTAACCGAGGTTTGCTCGTTCGATTTGAGCCGTGGGTTTGCGATGTGTCTTCTTCATCTTTTTTGTTTTACTTGCTGAGCTTGGTCGTCCATGTCAGAATTTCTAAGTCGCGTTCGATTCGTGTCGTAGTTGTATAGTACTTTCGTTTTCTTTTGATGTGTTATCCACAGCCGTGGTGCTCGGTATGCTCGTTTCATGCTTCTTTTACCGTATTCCGGAGCGATCACAACGTGATAGCTCACAGCGGTCTGATGGCAAGAAATTGATGTCCCCACACTACGGATCCCGATCGCCGATACCGTAGCTGTCGATCAACCGATCACTTTTGGCTGGAATTTAGGCTGAACATTCACACTGACAATTATCATATTTAGGGCCCACCCAGGTGCAATTCGAACACCCAAGTGTTGAATTGCAAGTAGGTGGGCCTGAAATTTAATTTACTTCTAGTACTTTCAGTCCCATTGATTTTGTAACCTAAAGTAGTAGAATAAAATTACGATTTGGCTGCCCTGAAACCCATTCGGAAGCCTACAATTCAGATTACACAAAAGTTCAACTGAACTTGAAAAGTGAAATTATTGGTATTGGGATTAGAAACGAGACGCCCGAGACTCTGTCTCTCAATTGCACCAAAATCAAAGCCAGAACTCAAAATGATGTTTCTCATTTTAGCTGTCCCGAACACTGGTTGAACATTTCAAGTTTTTCAGTGAGAAAATTGGTGAAAAACTTTACCGATTTTACAGGAATTTTTCATTGAAAAAGTAGGTGACAAACTCAAAAGTTTTTCAGAACTTTTTCTGAATCTAGCGAAAAAAGTGATTGTGAGTCAAAAAGTTCTGTAAAGATTTTGAGTTTTTCACCTATTTTTTCAGTGAGAAATTCCTATAAAATCAGTAAATTTTTTTACCAATTTTCTCACTGAAAAACTTGAAATGTTCAACCAGTGGAAACCTATTAAAATCCCAAATGTCGGTTTGAATTTCAGTCCAAGCCAAAATGAAAACCGAAATTAGTTGTTCTAAGCGTGTTGAAATCCGCGGATTGCCTGTGGACTAAATTCCAGCACGCTTAGAACAACTAATTTCGGTTTGTATTTTGGCTTAGGCTGAAATTCAAACCAAAATTCGGGATTTTAACAGGTTTCGGGACAGCTGAAATGAGAAACGACATATGAGTTCCGACTTTGATTTCGGTGCAATTGAGAGACAGAGTCTCAGGCACCTCGTTTCCATTCCCAATAACAATAATTTCAGTTTCCAATTTCAGTTGAACTTTTGTGTAATCTGAATTGTAGGCTTCCAAATGGGTTTCAGGGCAGCCAAATCGTAATTTTATTCTACTACTTTAGGTTATAAAATCAGTGGGACCGAAAGTACTAGAAGTAAATTAAATTTCAGGCCCACCTACTTGCAACTCGACGCTTGGGTGTTCAAATTGCACCTGGGTGGGCCCTAAACATTATAATCATCGGTGTGATTCAAGTTGGAGGTCGTGCTCCGTTTGTACATTATGCCCAGGTATAATTATCAAGCCCTGGCCATTTAGCTCTCAAGTGACCAACTAGGTGGGGTGGCCAGGTAGGTGGTCTTTAATAGTATTGGACCGTGTAAACGAACACTGCAGCTAATGTACGGACGCGCATACGTCGATTCTGCCGAGACAACCATTCTTCCTGTCAATGGATACGATGCCGGCGCCTGCACCCTCTGAGCAAAATTAGGAGAGCAATGTGTAGAACACCGAAAGCACGCTATGGAAGAACCGGCCAGCCACGACTAATGCGGGAGACAATGCCGTTATTGAGTCAGAGATGGAGGCTGGCGATCGAAACTCGGAGAAGGTCGGGCTTGATCACAGGGTAAGATAAAATTCTGCGATGTATCACTCAAATCTTGCAAATCAAACTTTTCCTTCCTTCGACCCAAAAAACATACAGAGCCGCGGATCTACTGCTTGAGGCGATGGTTCGTAAGTCATAAGTATGCGATGCCGAAAAAATGCGCAAATTCAAGTCGCATTTCCTCATTGCCGTTTGCTTGGCACAGACGAAAGAGAAGGGACATGCGCTGCCAATACATGATTCAAAAATGATACGTTTATCTTGAACATGCAGCGGTATGGACAACATTATATAGCATGCCCTTAAGTCAGAGGACCAAGACCAGCGTCGCAACCAGCAGCGAATGCTTCGAGAGCGAGACCCAGCTTCGCGAAGCACTCTGTAGTAAGCTCGTGCACACCCTCCTTCAGCTGCAGACCTATGTCAGCAGACGATGAACAGGGCAGAGAGAGGGACGCGCAAATTCGGGGGTCTCGTCGTCCAAACAGTCCTGCAAAGCCTTGCGCGCCTGATACGCGTCGTTGGTGATCTAGGAGAGCATGTCAGCCACTCATTCTCATCCACTCAAATAAAATCGACATACATGGGTGAAGATGGACGCGATGGCGCCCAAATCTTTGGCGATATTATTCATGGCCGTGTTGGCAGTCTCTAGAGCGGGCTTAATGACATGAAGGAACTTCTGTTCCTTCTCTTGCGCCGCATGCAAGTCAAATTCGGCGGTCGCGAGTCTCGCCTCAGCGTCTGAGAAGTCAATAAGAGCGCTGCGCAAGAACATAATAAAAGGAATAACTCGCACCAGCAATAACCTTCAAGTGCTCATAAAGCGCACCCCACCGAGGCCGAGTGCAGCCAGCCCTGCGACCTAGTTAAACAAATGAGCCAGAGTCTGTGATAAAATTTTGACAACGTACCACCGCGACGGCAATACCGATGGGAGCCAGAATCCCCGTAGCACAGAGTGCGAGTGCTACACCTCCTCCAAAAAGTGCAGCGCCAATACCAGCTCCGGCAGCAAGACCCGTCCTCTAAATCCCACCCGTTAGCGACTGAAAATAAGAATAAGCAAGAGGATGTGCCTTTTGGGTGTATTCATCCAACTCGGACTTGATGTCCTTCACCTTTTGCTTCAAATCCACGATGTTCTGGTTCAGCGCGATGCCGACTTTTTCGATCTGGTGGCTGAGGCTGGCTTGGAACGCGCGCACGGCGAGAGCGAGGTCGGCGAATCCTTGACTGAGGAATAAGGCCGGTTTTCTCGTCCTTCTCAATATCTTCGTGGGCACCACCCTCTTTGAGGTCTTCGGCCTAAAAAAATGGTGTACGATGAATGTAATTATAGAACTGTTTATCGTGAAAGACCTACCGTGTCTTTGAGAACCAGTCGAGACTTTTCAAACTTGTCGGCCTTGGAGAGCTTTGGGTTTTTAAGGGCGGGTAAAATCTGCTTACGATACTCTGGAGGCCTTGATTCAGCGAGGACGAAGTATGTTTAGCGAAGGAAACCCCACTCGTAGCGCGGAACTGGATCGTTCCAGCAAACTTGCGGACGTGGTCAACAGCTCAGTGTATTTCTGCCAAGAGGACAAAAAGCTTTAGCAATGCTCGCAAGAATGATGTGGTGGACGAACCGCGCTCAATTTGACCCAGTCGGGTCTGTACTCCGGGATAGGCTGCTGGGTTGCGGGGTCTATGTACTTCTCGCCGTCGAACATGACGAGTGCGACGGAAACCGTGTCAAAGTTCTGCTGCAACCTCGCCACGGTAGCCGCGAGCTGCGTGAGCTTGGT
>JARKIE010000871.1:0-21728 GCA_029378255.1 Mycena rosella
CCGCCGCTCATTCTGCTCGCCGTGAGCAGCGACCCACGCAGGGGCGACGAGGACACATGGTTGCCGTTGGTGCTCCAGCCGCCGGGGCCGCCGCCCATCGCCATGCCGCTCCCCAGACTGGCCGCCATGACCTTGCGGCCGCTCTCGCCGTAGCCGAGGAACACAGATTGCGTCCCGGGGGCGGAAAAGGGCGAGGTGGAGAGGAAGCCGTTTGCCTGAGTGGGTGGCGTGCCTGAGTGCATACGCGACGGGAGGTCGCAGACGAGGGGGCGCGCCGATGGGGCCAAAGTCCTTGCTGGGGGACGTGCTGGACATGCTCGGGCGGCGCGGGGCGGAGACAGGGATGGTCGGGGACGGGGGTTTTGTGCCGGTCGGGGACGGGGACTTGTTGCGGGCGGGAGCAGTGGGGAGCTGGCTGCTCTCGTCGAGGACGTGAAAGGAGGCAAAGTCGGTGTCTTTGAGGGGGGGAGCGGGGGCCGAGGGGGAGATGGTGGCCTTGAGCGGCATGTTCATCGGCCGTGCTCGTGTGGGCGCGGTGGACCCGCCGACGAGCAGCGGGTTGCGTGCGTTGTTGCCGCCGTCGCGCTTGCTGCCCCCGCGGCCTTGCCCTCGCCGTTTTTTGCGCCCCCGGCAGCGATCTGGGCAGCCTTTTTGTTCTTGCGGTCCATGGCCATGGTTTGGCCGGGCAGGACATGGGCCAGGGCGCACTTGTGGCCGAACTTGCAGTTGCCTTTACGAACCATGCACAACGTCCTTTTGGCCGCCGGGCTCGACGAGACTGTGCGAGAACGGACAGGAGGACCCCGCGGTGCAGGAGCCGACTTTGTAGAATTTGCACGGCACATGCGACAGATCTTTTGCTGCTACAAAGCTCAGCAAGGGGAAAAAAACAAGAGGCAACGGCGCGGCGCCCCTTTGAAGCAGCGGATTTCTTGCTGCCCCCTCTGCCGTCGTCCTTTTCTCGATCATCGGGAGAGTCGCTTCGATCTGCAGAAGGCATCACAGAGCACAGTAAGGCTTAAAAGGCCACGAAAAACAGGGGAAAGCGGGGGGTAGCAGGAGAAAGAGGCCGAGGACAGCTTTTAAGGACAAAAAAGCGGTGGGTCCGTGCAAGAAAAAGACAAGTCGAGAGGTCAAGGCAAAAGTGCTGAAACGTGCAGCTGACAAACAGGATCAATTCCCGATTAGGCGCCCTCGGCATCAGTGCCGCCACTCCTGTCCCAAGCGGTGGCCAATAAGTACACCGAGTCCTCCGTCTCATAAACAGCTCTCCGGCTTCTTCTAAGCCAATTTTTTGTAGCCTCACATCTCTTGCACATCTCTCCAAATTTTCTCTGCACGATCGATCGAGCGAAAGCGAATTATTTGTCCTTTCAAGTTTCAGTTCAGTTTATTTTGGCGGGTTATTGTTTAGATGAAGTTCCGCTGGGAGCGTCGACTTTCCTCTCATGATCCCGAAGGACACGATTCTAATCACAATTTGTAGCCTTGCGATTGGAATCGCATTTGAACTCAGAAGTAATAACAGAGGTGCAGTAGCTTGGCAGTAGCACCCTACGATCCCAATCATATTTGGACATAGAAGAAGAGAAGAGGTTCAATTGATCGGATGCTGTTGAAGCTTAAGTTGCGGGTGCAGTCGGGGACTCGCGATAAATTGGAACTGCCCCGAGTAATTTTAGCGCAGAAGCTCAAATGACCGAAGTATACGTTCAATGTCGGGTAGACAGCAACTAGACAGACTGAATCTCAGCGGGTTGCCGAATGGGCGGGCACGGTTCGCGCATACTTATTCACCTAACTTTAGGTTGAACAAGCGATTGATCACCGTGATCCGGGGCAATGAACCTGTCCGCTCAGCGCTAGAGATACAGCGCAGCGAGCAGCGCCCAGAACACACTCGCGCTCACTCGCGGATTTCCCTTGGCCTGACCTCCAGCGCGAGGCGAGCGGCGGTTCAACTGCGGTAAATAAAATCGAACAACGCACTCTCGGTGTCATTGTTCGCCACTTTTCAGGCGCAACAGTCTTCCTTCCCGCAGGCGATGCTGGAGGTGTTTGCCTTGCCGTTGCAGTCCTTCAAATGTAAAGCAAGTATTATTGGGTGAGTAAGCCATGTTCACATATCCATTGGGTAGCATAAGGGGACAACGGATCTGTTCCACCGACATTGCAGTCGAAAGGAGAGGCATTGCGGAAAGACGTCGCCGGTGTCTGGATACCGCCACGCTCAGGGAATACGACTAGTGTGGCATTAAGAGGGCACTTGCCGGAGAGGGAGAGGCCTTTGGTGCAGGCGGCGAGTGCAGCGAGGGTGGATAGACAGACGGTAACGCGAGGCATGAACATCGATTTCTAGTGATGGGTTCGATGTAAGGTTCTGAGGGAAGGAGATACATATATGTTGGAATTCGGGCAGTGCAGCGGTGTCCGTGAGCGCGGGGTGATATTCCGTGTCGCAGCGTGCAGTCCAGATGGACAGTCGCCGATCAGAGAATATATATAGCCTGAGGGATTCCGATGCGTGAAGTGGCACGCTGTATTTGATAGGCCGCTCAGGAGAGCGTGTATATTTACGAGTAGCAGCAGAGAGGAATGCAAGTAGTTCAATTGATCGGAGATCATGTTGAAGTCGGACAATCATACGACTGCAGGCAGGAGAGGGATCAGGCAGATATAAAACAAGATTTGAGGAAGACTTAGGCAGGTGCAGGTGCCGCTGAGCACGTACGGATTTGTTCAGAAATGATTGCATTCAAGCTGTGGACAATGACCGGAGAATATATGCGCAGAACGGCGTACACTAGAACGAAAGCGCACTGGTCGCTCCGCCTCGGTTAAGGAACTGCGGGAAGACGTCGCCGGTGTCGGAACCGACATTCAAAGTATCAAGCACAGGTAGTAGAGGCTATTCGAAGCCACTTTCAGATTTCAAATTTCAAGCGCAGATTTTGAGGACATTGCTATTTATATCCCGATGGCTGCTCCACAACGCCGCTGTCCGTCTTAAAATCTCCTACAAGCATCCAGCTTTCGAGGTTTTTCCTCCCCTAAAGCTGGGGGCACCCAGGAATGTATGCAGTAACCATAGGCACATTTTTCCTTGAGGTTATACAGTCAAAAACGGTGTGATTCGGACTTGGGTTCCGAATTGGGTTACGGCTCCACAGCTCCGCTCGCTAAACTGCCAGCCCCCAAATTTCAAGGGAAAGGGCTCGAAAAGCGGTTTCGAATAGCCTCTAGTGCGAGGGAAGATGAAAAATTGCCCGGAACGAGCCACGGCCGTGCGGCGCGGAGAGTCTGGAGAACTCCATGGAGATAACACGAAGGTGTGCCTGAAAAATGAAAGCGCAGTTGGGAATTGTTTCGTGGGGGGAGAAAATCTGAATAAAAGTACGCGAAGTCGCCTCTGTCTGAATTTTGGCTTCCAAGGCGAGAGGCCCAGCAACCAGGTAACGGAAGAGGACCGGACTTGAAGTTGGGTTGAAGTCTGAAGCTGACGACGGAATAATACCCGAACAAAATGTTGAGACACAATGTGCATTGTATAGAGGGATTGAATTGCATCAATACTGCATGACAACCCGAAAACCAGCGCGGGCTCGCGCGGAGAGTTATTGAGGGCGGCGTTTATGACCGACTTGAGCCAGGTAGTGCTCGAGACGGCGATACGGTTTCCGGTGTGCCGGTGTGGTCCTCAATAAGTGATATTGTGATCGGGAACTTAGAGCTCGGGTTACTTTCATACGTCGTGCGGGCAAATATGTTACAGCCCCGTCGACATCTGAATTTGCACTTGACCATTCTGATGAACTTTCGGAAGATGCACGACGGTACCTGAAAAAATACGGATCGTTGTCGTGTCACCGGCGGGTTGATTCCGTGCTTGACTTCGGTTGGGCGACCTGCTGGGTAGTGCCCGGAGCCAGAGTGAGCCCTCAATAGCATGTTGACGCGTAGCCTGGGACAACCTTTGGCTAGCAGCGCTCAGCGTACGTTGAAACTGGCGTGTTAAATTCGCTGACATATCGAGAGGTCCAGGTATCCACAAAACTTGTTGTCGAGGAACGCCAAACAGATCCGGCCACCGTCGGCAGGGGTTATGGGGCCGTTCCACTGGGCCAGGGACGAAAAAAGGGGGCATCCCGAATTCTTCAAGGTCCAGTCCACTGAAATTTGCAGGAATTGTTTCGGAATATTGAGAAGGGAAAAGCCACTATGGAATGTACCGCCTCCACGTAGTACTCGACCCTCATCTCTCGACCGGCGCTGTGGGCGCCTAAAGATTTGATTGTCTAGGGAATGCCGCTTGGAAGTCGGTGGCAACGCGTAACAGGATTCGATGCTGACTGAAAGCAGGGCTTGGCGGTCATGGATCCGGATTACCAGAGCCACGGAAAGTAAAATATCCGGATGGTGGAGACAGAACAGCCAAATGAAGCAAGTTGGGTGAAGGCTTTGAAAGAAAAGCCGAAATCCCGTGCACACCATCAGATGTCATTGAGGCGGACAAATGGTGATTGATGGTGATATCAACCCCCGATCGAGCCGCCAACTACACCTCATCCACTCCGCCCACTCAAGCCCGTCGGTGATTTCTTATCCGGCGTCGAACACCGAATCCCGCCGCACATCTCTCGGATCTAACCAAGCATGCCCCGTTTGCGCTGGAAACCACCAGAATATCCACCCTGGGACGCCCTGGGACATCCACTTCCCGTTTCGAACACTGCTTGAAATCATTTCAATTGTCAGAGCCAACGCCATAACTGAACGCAGAGCTGAACGGGGCAGGCGGGGATACTCTGTTGCTCAGCGTCGTCACGAGGCCCGCATATATAAGGTGGGCGCATCTACGGGTTTTGAGTCCAACAATCTCCGCTGAGATGAACGCAGAAACATCCTCCCGCAAGGCGCAACTAAACAAGGGAAAGGCCTGCTTCAACTGCAGGCAAGTATCGACATTTTTTCCTGTCTCGATCTCTCATCTCTTCTTTTATCCTTACAGACGCCGCAAAGTGGTGAGTCAGTGGAATTATGCCGGCCGTTGGATTGCTCACGGACAACACTAGAAATGCGACGCCAAAAAGCCCATTTGCAGTCCATGTCTGCGGTTTTGGTGGCGGACTTCATGATTGCGAATATACCGAGGTCGGCCCGGCGCACTCTCAAGTCCTCGAGGGTACGGCGGTAGATACCTCCGTAATGCAACCGCACTGATTATTTTGGCAGAGCAAATTTCTATCATCGAGTCCAGAATCCGGGAACTCGAGCAGCCCAAGGCACTGAGGACCTCTGTAGGGCTGCGCAATCCATATCAGCCAAATAGCAATCGCAGTCCATCCAGTGAGCTTCGTGCTCTCAAATCTTTCCCTATCCACTCATGCTTGCTAGTGCTGCCTGACTCGATGGGAAGAGTAAGTTTCCACCCACCATCAATGATTTCAGCCTGAACTGCCGCCACAGCCTCGCTCAATAGGATTTTATCAAGCTCTGTAAGTCGGGTCATCTTCTTCGCTGTTAATAGGCTCACATGAACAACAGAATTGCTGTCTTCTTGCGCCATGCATCGCAGATCGGATTCTTCTTGAGCCCCCAGCTATTCGACGCCCTTTCAAGCGGGGCGGCCCCGAGCCAAATTGCCTCACCCGCACTGCTCGATGCCATTTATCTCTGGGGTGCGCATCTCTCCCGCTCCGCGAAGCTTTCGGTCCACGAGAGTGGTTTTCTCTCCGATGCACTGCGCAGCGCAGCAGAGAGCCTGTCGAGAGGGCACTCTGGCACCGCCGTCCTGTACACGATCCAGGCGGAGGTGCTCCTGGCACAGTACTTCTTCCGCAACGCGCGCATCCTCGAGGGCAAGTACCATGCTTCCGCGGCGGTGTCTACTTCGCTCAGCTCGGGCCTGCACAAAATCCGCTCCGGAGACGTGCGCGACTCCGCGCGCTCAGTTGACTCGCTGTCGCCCGCGGCGACCGCACTCGAGGAGGGCGAACGCATCAACGCGTTCTGGACCGTGTTGACGCTGAATAACTGCTGGTTCGCCGCCGACGGCTCGCCCACGGACATTTCGTATACTGCACACGGCGTCGATACGCCGTGGCCGCTGGACATCGACGCGTATTCCGAGGTGCGTTATGGTTGAGTTTTTGTGGAGAGACGCATGTTCAACCGCACCAGGAATCCCGCCTGCTGCCCATCCAAAGCAGCGAAACCATAGACAACTTCCTTGCCAAGTTCCCGGACCGCGGGACCTCCCTCCCCGCGCTGCATGCGAAGGCCGGCGTCGTCTTCGAGCAGGCGTCGCGCCTGGCGATACGCTATACCGAGAGTGCGTTAGCCGTCGAGTGGTATGAACTGTAAGCACTGACGTACGGCAGGCGCTGCCCGGAATCACAACAAGTTCTGCGACGAGTTCAGCAAGCTCGACGAGATTATCGAGGCGTTCAAGCAGATCCTGCCGCGTATTGAGCCGGGCAGCACGCAGCCGCTTCTTCTCGTTGTCCACACCCTCGCGCACACCGCGACGATCCAGCTACACAACCCGTTCTGCCTCAAATCGCCGGGCTCGCGCGCGCGTGCGGGCGCCGCAGCGATGGCCATCGTCGCCCTCCTCCGCCAGACGAACGTGGCCGAGCTCGGATATGTCGATGCCATCGTGGGGGTGGGCACTTCCCCCCTTCTTGCATTCTCCGTTGAATACACAAATCACCGACAGACACTGTGGACCGCCGCGTGCCAGGCGTGCATCACTGAGCTGTCGTGTGTGCGGTTCAACAGCTCGGGCGCGGCGTACAGCATGGATCAGCTCTACGCGGCAGTGGAGACTCTCCTCGCGGCGATGTCCGTGTTCTCTCGGGACTGCCGGCTGATTGGTGCCTATTTTTGTATCTATTTGTATGATGTTTCTGAGTCGGGTTTGTTCAGATTTGCAACTGGCGACGGCACAGCAAAATTATGCCGCCGTGAGGAATGGACAGTAGGCTGTGTCGGACCTTCTTGACGTCCGTTTAATGTACGCGCGGACAGCTAGTTTATTTTAGCCGGCATTTATTTAATTCGGTGTTCGTCCAGTTGGTTACATGTTGAACCTTGCCTCATTCAGGCAATATTATCGTGTTCCGAAATCTGCTCTTGGGTTCGATGAGCTCTGCTGAAATATTCACACAGTTCAAACATGGGCCCGTCCCAAGCACCACGTGCATATTAGCCATTCTTTGGCTTAATTTTCCTCCTTGTATTTCTTGCTTTCCGAAACCTCGGCAAGAACCTCGATCCGAATCCCAGTGGCTCCGTCGGTTGCATCCCGAGTAAAGCCTTCCAACACAAGTAGAGCCGTGCACGACGGGGTCTTGAGAATGCCCAATCACCAATTACACGGTTTGAGTAGCCTTCATTCGAGTGAAATCACGGATAGGACATTTTGTTAACTTGGTGAACTGAGGGGGAACAGATGGCGATCACACTCATAATGAGGGGTATAAAAAACAAGAATCGGACCTTAAGAACCTCGAGAGGGCCAAAGGATCCGAGGATGGTGGCTGCGCACGACACGTTCCTCGCGCGCAGATGCAACAGGCGTAGGCGAATCAGTGTTACCAATATGTCTGGCGAGATTGACTTCGCGCCTATAAACATGCCATCTACTGGTGGCCCAGTTAGCGAGCTTGAGAGGAGTGGGCACAAAAGCATGACGTCGGCGGGGAGTCCCTCCGCACCGTGCTGCATAGGGCTGCCGCCCGTTACCGTGACGGCAACGGCCGTTGATTCACGGCCCGTCAAGGGTTTGAAAATAATCTGAACGGGACGGCACGGTCGACGGCACGGCCGTCACGGCCGTCAAAACGGCAACGGGTAATTGAGAACCAATATTCACTCATACATGTTCAGAATTGACTCCAATGTGTACATATAGAGTTAAAATGGCGCTAATAAAGCCGTCGAACGGCCGTGACGGCCGTGTTTCAACGGGCCGTGCGGGTACGAGAAAAATGTGCTACGGGACGGGCACGGCACCCGTTCGACGGGTGCCGTCGAACCGTGGCGACGGTAACGGGCGGCAGCCCTAACCGTGCATTGGCCCACTACTAGAACATGATGGCGCGGTTAGCGAGCGCAACTTGGGGGTACGGAAGCACCGACGCAAACGCAGGACGACGTGCTCGAGGGTGCGCGCATTGGCGCGGAGCGGCGTGCGGAGAACGCGCGCGGACGTGCCCGAGAGCTTGATTTTGCGCAGGTGCGTGACGTCCACGGTGCGGAACGCGGAGAGGATGGGCCTGAAGGCGGCTTCTGACAGCTGCAATGAGTCGAGGGACGACTGGCACGCGGCTGGGGCTGGGGACGGGCGGGCGCGGAGGAGAATCTGTTTCAAAGTGGACACTCGAGAGCACGAGCTCTATGAGGTTGGGAGTATTCCATAAGAGTGCCTCCAGCTCGCGTGCGTCTTTGAAGAGGTAGCCATGCAGGATGATGTACTGTAGACTCGGGGCTGCACACACAACGAGGAAGGACGCGCGGACTGCCGCGGGCGCAAATCGCCAAGCCCGTATTGCGTTCCCCTGCGGCCGCACATCAATTTTTGCAAGGTTCGGCACGGAGCAGAGGATGTGGCTGAGGCATTCCAGGTTGCCACTCGGACAGTAAATAGTGACGGCGCGAATGTAGGCTCCAATATGCGGGGAGGAGAGGAGCAGCTTGGAAAGCTTGCGCGGCAACAGGGAATCGGGGTGGTAGTCCAGCCCAATTCTCAGGGAGACCCGGGAGAACAAATGAATTTGGCAGGGCCGCACGAATGAACGCGCCGACAGCGCGCACATTCTCAGCGATTTCGCTCGAACCCCTAGGGTTGGACCAAGCAGATCGATGAAATGGTCTACAACTAAATCAACGAGCTCCTGCGGAAGGTTGCCTGTCATGCTGGTCCGAGGCGCGAGCAAGAGATCAAGAAGAGATCTTAGAAGTTAGAGGGCAACTTGAAGGCGAGTCGCGATCAACTTGCAAGGAGCGTGCGGGACCGTGGCGGCACTGCGGCGATCACACCTGGGCCACCGTGACGGTGCACGCCAACGCTTAAAACCTGCGCCTGTATCTTTGTCTCCGCCAAAATGGATCGAGACCCGCAACGGCGGTGGTCATTGAAGCTCACCATACTCCACAATACACATCTAACCGTTGTCGACTCTCGAGAAACTGGAAGCTTTGAAACTATGACTGCTTTCCCTGTTGCTTCAGGTGGAATCCCTGGTCTCTAGACAGACGCTACAACATAAACACGTCCTCGGTACTGGATTCCTAGCTACACTCCCATTTGGTCTCCACGGAGCGTCGGAGCCGTGTAATCGCCTCCCTTCGCGGCCGGAGCATCATATCGAGACGATGAATATATCTAGCTACTAGCTGCGATCCATGGCCGCGCTCCTCGCTATCAGCTTAGCAGGCTTTCGGCGTGGATAGCGCAGAAAGCTAGTGACGACGAGGGTTATAACTGGGCAATCTGACAATAATCTGTCCGCCATAAACCATGCTTCGTTCCCCGACCGTGTTGGAAGTCGCACTCGGATTGCTGACCTTCTTCCTTCTCAGGCTGTTTCTATACTCTCGAAGGCCCTTTACCTCCGGGCCCGCGCCCTTGGCTCGGCGTCCTCGCTCTTCCCTCGGGATCAGATAAAGGATGGCCGCGGCGCACATACGGCAAATGGGCCGAGCAGTGGGGAGACACAACCTCAGTCACAGTATTCGGACAGCACATAGTGATCCTCAATTCGCTCAAAGCTGCGACGGAAATGCTCGACAAGAAGAGCTCCGTCTATTCTGACCGGCCTGTCTTCCAGATGTACGGCGAATTGGTTCGTGAAACTGTCTCGTCGTGTCGTTCCTCTTGCTGAGGTTATCCCTGGGTCATATAGGCTGGAAAAACACGATGGGCTTCTTACCATACGGGATCCCGGAGTTCAGACACTATCGCAAATATTTTCACCACTTGTTCGGAATCACGCCAACTACTGGTCGAAATTCTATCCCGTCACGGTTGGCGAGTATAAAAAGTTTTTACTGCGCCTTCTTGAGTCGCCGCATCGATTTCTCCCGCATATCCAAGAGTGAGGACCTTGTTCGTGTTTCTTCGCCTAAATATACATCTTAGAACCTCCAGCGCCGTTGTCCTCCGCATCACGTATGGATACACTGTCCGATCTGGGAACGATCCCATCGTGGCGTTAGCCGACAGCGTGATGGAGGAGTTTTCCGCGGCGTCTGTTCCTATAGCCTTCTTGGGTGGTGTGCTCCTATCCGTCAGTATACATGCCGAGCGCACATTCTTCCTCGATTGACAGTCAAGTATATCCCCTCCTGGACTCCGGGCGTGGGCTTCCAGAACAAGGCCAAGATCTGGGCGAAGCATTTGTCTGAAATGGTGGAAAACCATTCCAGATTGTCGAAAGCAGCTGGTTATTTCGTTCTTTCTGTTTATGGAGAACAGGCGTACCCCATCGTGCAATGGGATGATATTATGACGGTTTTCATTCCAAAGCCACATCTCACAGGTTGTAGCCTTCTTGGCACATCGTCTCACTTCGCTGCTGTAGTGATCGTGGAAGCGAGGGTGGATTCAGGCAACTCTTTAGTGGTTGGACAAGATACCGAGTAAATGGAGTACAAAATGGTGGAATAGAGGCGTGCATATATTTAAAGTCTCGTATTCAGACCCTCGTGTTCATATTTCAACGCTGACCCCGATTAAAAGCCTAATGACAAGCCCATAGTACTCGGGATGACCGCACACTCACATGCATAAAATGCGGACGCCCAACAACTAGGATTCAGTATTCTCGACTTGAACCTCCCCGCTCATCTACAGAACAGGTGACAGAATTAACTAAACTTACACTGCTGTAATAGACTAGGACCGAGGGATATCATATGCTACAAGAGCCGCTCTAGCACTGTCCATAAAAATCCGAAAGCAACGACTCGGAAGTAAAGGAGCGTAGGCAGGTATAACACCAACGAAATATTGAAGCCGATATTATATGCTACAGTCTGTCCATAAAGTCCAAAGCAACTAAGCAAGTAAAGGAATGTGAGGCAGCAATCGCTGCTGTGATCCTGATCATCATAATAGCGACATGAGGACGACGAGACCGACTCCACCTGTGATCGCGGAGATCAACACCGTGTTAGAGGTAGCGCCGCTAGCGCCAGGTAGTGCGTTGGCGCCGCCCGAGGAGGAGCCGGACCCGCCCCCGGAACCGCTGGCGTCTGCCTGAAGGATACTCGGGGGAAGTACGCTGGCGCCTTTGGTGGGCTGGGCCTCAACGTTCCCGCTCCCGATGAGCAAGTACGTGCCGTTGCTGGGGATTCCGTTGACGACAACGAAGAGGAGAGCAGGCCGGGCTGGAAGAGGTTCGGATTGGGTGGCATCTGGGAAACGTGCAGCACAATAGAGCCATCCTGGATGACGCGTGAGTACTGGCCATGAGGAAAATCTACGCTTCTGAACAGTGCTTACGTTTTGACCGAGTACGTATTATTCAGCTGGAGAAACCCTGGGTTTTCGAAGGATGAGTATGGTTCAGAGTGTATATGTTGGCTCACTTGGCCCATATTCATCGCATGTGTCGTCCACCCACCACGGATGACGGAAACGATCGTGTTGTTAGCAGCGGTGTTGCTGGATCCAGAATACGACGTTGCGGGAATGGTAATATCGAACGGGTCTCCACCATAGGTGAGTGTTGTGGGAACACCAGATGGTGCGGGGCGCGTGCTGGCAGAGAAATACGGGGGATAAAATTTCTCCGCTCTGTACTCTGTTGGATAAGGTACAGCCGACCTAGATGGAATTCAGATGCGCTGCGTGTTACGAATGGAATGTGCTTACGAGGTGTTCACGTCGAGATTGGGGTTTGAACCAGCGACGAAGACAGACGCATCAGGGAGTAGGATGGCCGAAGAGTGATACAAACGTGCGATGGGTGAATTCGAAAGGCCAGCGTTGGACCATCGACTTCCCAAGGGGGCATTCGGGTCGTAAATGGCGGGTGTACCAACTGGGCCGGAGGCGTATGATTCCGCAAAGGGATTCTGAACACCCGTGAACGATTGGCCCAATGGTTCAAATCCTAGGGACAAATGTAAGACTTCGCTGTCGTTTCTCCACATGGTAGCCTCACCTGCAGTACCGTTCAAACCACCGTTCAGAACAAGGAGCTTTCCGTCTGGGAGGATGATGAACTGCCCCATGGTCCGACCTTCCAACATGTCATCGTCTTGCACGTATTCCGGCGAAGATCCGTCAGCAGGCTCAGGAGTAATGCGCTGGCAGTCTGTGTATCCGAGGTTAAGAGATAGAAAGATATGCGGCCAAGAAATAGACCTTTGGAAGCTGGACGTTCCCATGTATTGATGTGCGGACCGACGAAATCACCCCATTCGGTGTCGTCCATGTCGGAACCACCGCAGAAAAGGATCGTCTGGGAGTAGTCATTGGCAGGCGTCATCGGAAGCATGGCTGTGGCGCCACTGGCGGGATACACTCGAACGATTCCATGCGGCATATCGGGGAGATCAGTCTCCGTATTGGTGTCCGAGTCCCAAATCACTGAAGCAGTTCTTGAAACAGAGTTTGAAGAAATAGAAAGGATCCTTACTGGTCGAGACGTTTGCCTGCAAGAGCAGCTTTCCGGAGCTATTTCGAAGAGGATGAGAATTTCACGTGAATGGGCATCAAAGGGAACGGACCTCAGAAGGAATGTATGCGGATAGGCATTCAATCCGGACGTCTTGAATAGAAAGTTCAAGTTCTGAGGTGCCCGGCCGTTGGCAGGATAGAACTCATATGTCAGTTCGGCGCCGATGGTAGGATCAGTATTAGGGTAGTTGCGGAGGATGTACCCTTTGTAAATGGTGAGCCAAAGCCATCGGAGTCTCGTTCGAAAATCACCTCCGTTCTGAAAACCCCCGATGATTACGATGGTCCCGTCCCCCAGCGCCTCGGCAGCAGAATACCACCGCTGTTTCTGCATAGAAAGTGTGTCCGGATCGTCGAACCATTGACATTGAGCAGCAGCAAGTCGTCTGAATTCGCAGGCGACGAGCATGGATTGAGGACACGTATGGACCTGGAAGAGGGAGTTTAATGACTCGGTGTGTGCTCAGGATGAAAAAAATACAGACCTGCCTCCGTCGAAGTCCTGATAAGTCGCGTCCCAACTACCCGACGATCCCTTTGATGCCCCTGGACCCACTGCACTATTGCCTCCAAATGTCACGTATGAGCCGTTGGGCAAATGTAACCCTGTGCCGCATGGTTAGTACGAACAGCACAGAGGTCGGAGTTACATACCAGAGCTGCAGAATGTGTTCGTCTTGATGTCCATGGCCGTCGTTTCCTGAGTGTTGATATCCCTGTTTCCCCAGCTGAGCCCGAGCGCACCGAGAAATCTGAAACCCTACCATACGGAGCCCCAGGCCGGGTGCCCGGCAACCTGAGCTGCATTCCCTTCTGCTTTGTCGATGATATACACTTTATTATCATTTCCGAGGAACATCTGCATATTGTTTTGCCTCAGCTGGGTATAAACGGTCGTGCGTATGCTCACATACCATCATGGCGCTAACTAGGGTATTTCCGACATTCTCGAATGAACCGGCAGTTACGGCGAGGGCCTCGGGAACCAGGAGCAGGACAGGGAGCAGGAAAAGCGAAGGTTTCATCGGACGAGAAAGCGCGCGGAAGAGAGAAAAAAGAAAGGTGATGTGGTAGTTCCGTAACACTCGCGGCTATATACAGGTCGGGCTGTGAAGCCCGTGATCGGGGATACAGGGGACGACGGTATGCCAAATATGTCAGATGTCGGCTTGCGGATTGATGATCCTCGGCCGACGGATGGCAATAATATTGGGATGCAAAGTAATTCCTCCTCGAAAGATCATCTCTACCAAAATATTCGACAATAAGTTTCTGCGATCCCTAGGCTACGAACGCCTCAGGATGCAATAAGACTCAGGATAAATTTAGAGTCAATGCGGTCCCGTTGCCGGAACATGCCGAGTGGCAGGTTGATTCTCGGCCTCGTAAATAAGTATTTAGGGCGCTCGAAGTCGTACGCAATTCTGAGCGCGCGCTCTCTGCGAGCTCTGCGGGACCTGCCCGCAGAGATTGAATTTAGAGCTACGTAATTCAATTCAAGGTACATAACTCGTTTAAACTTCACAGAAATTGAACCACACGCAGCCGCGACCTCAGGCTCGATTTCAGTCTATGTAACGACGTCGCGCCTCCCACGCAAAATTTGAGCGCTGGGGCATCGAGAAGCTTGGCGTCAGACGTGATGGTGTTACAGTCTTTGCGGCATCATTGTTTTCGACGGAGGTTGTGAAGGATACGGATCTCGATTCTCGACGATAATAGGCATGCCGTCGAGAGCCCGCAATAGATCGTCCAAAATTGCTTTGATTTATTCTACATAGCATGTGCATTGTTAGGTGTGCGAATCGAACCATGTTGAACGCACCCGAGTAGACAGCGGATACTATCACTTTCTGGTCCAGGCATGCTGGGTTAGTTCCCACGTTCGCGCCCCTGAAAATAGCCAGGGATAGTCAGAAGAAACGCACCGTATTACTCGAAATTCCGGATCCACCTGGGCGACCGCGAGCCCGTGCAGGAGGAGCCGGCGGGGGAACCGCTTCCCGCGGTGTCCTTGACGAAGGTAACAAGCTAAGTGGTCCGGCGCTCTCCGGAGGCAACGGGGAAACATGCCCATTTACGTCCCGGCAAAGAGTTAGTTACGGGGACATTAATTATGTATGCATGTACTCTACTCGTGCCTCTTGGGTGAGCTACCTACCATTCACCAATCACCTGGGGTAGCGTCCGGAATGCTCCTACGTTATTTCCGTGGTCTTCACCGCCTCCAGCGATCGAAAGTCCAAGTGTCCCTGTTCGGATACTGTTAGAAGGGGGGAGCTCGAGCCATATAAAAAACTCGCTTTGAGTGATCAATCGTGAACAGCACCCGTTCGATCCCTTCCATGTTTATCTTCAAGCAGGCTCATCTTCGTGAGCCTCCGACTTTCCCTCTATACTCCCAATATTCGGATCATCTACCCTCGCTAGCTCCTCCCGTCGGTCCTGGGGGTCCCCACCACAGGCAACATCGCCGTGATCCAAACAACCGGTGACTAAACGTAAACGTGTCTCTTCTTCTAGCCGCCGGAGGTAGACCTCCGACTGTTCAACGGACGGCCCCACAGGCGTCCACCACGATTCATCCGTTTCGAGGTTCGCGAGGGGACACCAATAGTTCCAGGGCGAGTGCATAGATTTCTACTTATCGCAACATGTGGTCTCGGATCGCGCGCACTCACATTCGTACTTGTCCGCAGATGTACGTCTTCTTCGTGTCGCCTACGCATGTGACATTTGGAACGGCGTGGGATTCCGGGGCGGCGCTGCATGCTCTGGCTGCATCACCGTCTAAGGAATTCAGGTTCGGTTCACCCCAATGCCCGGCGCTCTTGAGGGTGTGCTTCAGAGGTGCAGAAGCACCGATGACGGTCACTGAAGCGGACTATACCGCGGGAGAAGGGCGGAAACTTGCGTCGCTCCACGCTTGAACAATACGCCAAGGCTTCCGGTGAGTGCATCTGCCCCAGATGCAGTCCCTGATGGGTGGACAATACTGTACTAGTCGCCTACGAGTCTCCGAGGTGCCTAAGAAAGGCCAAGTCCAACCTCGACCCCTCCCGACGTATTTCCTGTTTTTTTTTCAATGATAACTGGCTTTGAATTGTCGAATACTGGCACGAGTCCGGCGGAGAGGTTCTGAAATGCGCGCTTTTGGTCCACGCGGTGTTTGGAAGTACATAGAGTCTGTCGGCAGGCGGGGATCAGGGCCCGTTACGCCCTACGGAGGAGCGGAAGCGCTGTAGAGAAAAATGGGAGGCAGTAGTGAGGCGCGGCTCGCAAGGTCATGGACGCTCGGGATAAGATGATACCGGAGAATGCCGAGTGGCGACGTCCAATTTGGAAACTTTTTTTCAGTGTCCTTTCTTCTTTCATGCCCCTCCGAGTCAAGATCTAGAGCTGCAGGTTCCTCGGCCGAGTAAGCCTTATCAAACACGTCGCAAGGCCGTCTCAGGCTACACACCTCGAAAACCTGACATGCGCCCGCTATTTTCTTACCGTCGTCATTCGGAATTCCCGCCTTGAGAGTTCCGAGCCTGGAGTCTGTACGCAACCCGAGCAGCACTGTGTTCCACTGCCTCCACTCCATTTTTCTTTCAGTGCTTCTGCGCTCAATAGGACGGACCCTGTTAAAGTCTTGATGAGGACATGCTGCAGCTCTTTTACCTTACTCGTAAAATGTTCGATACCGAACGGTTGCGGAACGCGTTGGTACGATCACCTCTTAGCAGCAGTGAACCCTCCTCGAAGCCGTAATAGAAAAAGAAAGTAGGATCCGGCCCAGGGCTCACGATACGTCGCGTCATTTGGACTCGTCTCCTCGCTGACTCTTCCCTGCAGGAGAAACAGGCCGAAAGCCAATAGTTATCCGCGTATCTCAGCCCTCTCTCGCGCACCCTCGAGCTTCATCGTATTTCATGCGAGGATGCATATTACTGGCTTTTCGACTGTCCAAAAGGAATCCACGCCATCCTGCAAGCTAGTGTTCCCGACGGAAGCCTGACGGGTCCGCACGCGACGAGGCAGCACGTAGGCTCTCCCTCGCCATACGCCGGGAACTCATTCGCAGACTCGACCCTCTCCGGGTACAGCGCCAACGAGTGCGGGCAGTGGTAGCGCCGTGTATATAATGATGTAGTAGTCGCATCTGATTTTTTCATGGAATCTGGCGTGTCGTTTCAGACACCGGCTCAGAGCGGGAAACCAAAATCGGAGTGGGGGGTAGAGCGATACAGCGAGTAGTACCTAGCTACGCTGCAGGGTAGAGGAGCCGAAAAAGGCGCGAACGGGAAGATGTACAGTGGTAAACATACACGGTAGCATAGGTGGTAGATGGAGAGGTAGATGTACAGCGAAGACAGATCTAGATCCAGAGGGAATACATAACCTGTCATGAAGGAGTATGTACAGTGCAGTGTGAAGGTATGTGCATGAAGGAGTAGTGTACAGTGCGAAGGAGCATAGTATGTACAGTCGATGATAGATCCAAACCAGTGAGGATAGATGCATGCGCAGGCGAAGTGCCATAGGTCAAGAAAGGGACGGAGAGTGGAAAGAGTGTGGAACCAAGAAGACGGGCGGATGGATCGAGCACCTCCAGCGATCGTGTAACTCAGGCATTCACGCCTTCCACACGAGACCGCAGGCGCAGACCCGGCCGGAATCGGGCCCCTCGCCTGGATGAGGAAACTCGTGGTGTGCCTGGGGCCGCTGCGCGTCCGGCTCGTGGGCGGGCCCTGCCTGGCGCGCCTGCCCGCGGGTGCGCGGGGGCGTATGGTGACGTTCGTGTTGGGCGCGGGCGGGCTCGGGCGTGGCTCAGGCTGGGGCCGGTCGCACGGTCTGGCCGGGTCCGCGGCGGCCGTGGCGTCGGTAGACGGCGAACTGGGGATGGCGGTGCTTGCGCGCGCGCGCGGACGCGAGGTCGGCGTCGGGGGTTGTCGAGACAGCTCCGGCCGGCTCAAGCTCGACGAGGCGTGTCGTCCGAGTTCTGGCGCACAGACCGCCGGGGCTCGAGCGTCGTTGTGCTGATACGCAGTCTGGCGGCGACGGGGACAGCTCCTCGACAGCCGTGTCGTACGCGCTCTCCGATCGATGAGCTCGAAGTCGTTGTCACTATTGGGTCGAGGTGTCGCCGGCGACGTCCGAGTCTTCATCTCCCTCAAGGAAGTCAGAGTCGGGGGAGGAATCATGGGGGTGAGGGATAGGCTGACGGGCCGCGAGGGCGGCGTTCGAGGCGGACGTAGGCGGACTTGTGCCACGTGATGACTCTCGCTCTCGGTGGGGTGCTGGGAGCCCTCGGCGGTAACAGCGGTAACGGCGGCAACGGCGAGCGCGTGACTCGCACCGACGGCGATGGGGACGAACCGCTGCGCACTGCGAGGCTATCAGTCGCTGTAAACGAAATGTAAGCAAGAACGAGACGTACTGGCTTTGATATAGTTTAGCCACCTCGCCCCGAGCCACGCGAACGACTGTTCCCGTGCATGTATCCCGTGAAGTACCTGAGCAAAATTTAAAAAACAGGTGCAACGGAAGAGCAGTGATATACCACACCGACGCTTTGAGCAGTACTGCCGCACGTCCGCCAATATGTTGTCCACGGTAAGGATGCAAATCATCAACTGGTAATTCGTGCGGGCTTAATATGCGCGTACGCGGGGAAATGCTTCGCGATGAACGTTGTTTTGGTAAATCCGCGCGCTTCTGTCTTCCTGCAGGCCCAGGAACTCTACGAAAAAAAGCGCTTTAGAAGACAAGTCGGCAGAATAAATAATACCCACTAGTTTCTTTGTCCGCATCGATTGCGCGCCAAGGACGTTATATGTGCGCATGAGATTCACCGCCTCCTTGACAGAGGCATCCCACTCCTCTGCGGCGACACTGCTCCGGAGGATGAGCTGCGGGTCGCACGGGAACGCCCCGCGGTGGGCGTGGACACCGATTGCGGCACGCGCTCTGCCAGCGCTCGAGCGATTCTTCCACCCCGGAACTACCTGCATCTCCGGCCTCCCATTCTGCCACCGGTCGTAGTCGTTCCGGAGCCGCCGATCCCGCGGCCTTCACCACGTCCTTTACAGGCACATATTTATGAATACGAACGAATATGAACGAGTGCAAGGAGACACGCACCAACGCCGCCTCGATCATCGGCACCAACGCCTGACACAATCAGAATCCGCCAGCGCCGGCGACTTGCCCACCGCTTCATCCAGTCGTTCGCCAGCTGCCCCAGCAGGAAGTTACACCGCATCCCAACGAAGGTGTCGACCGCGTCCTTGCGCATGTCGCTTTGTTCCTGCGGTCGTGGACGAACGCCGACGGTCTGCGCGCCCCGGCGATCGAGATGATGGCGCACTGCGGGTGGCCGTAATAGGCACGCGCGAGGAAGAGGCGAGGCGCTTGCGGGGATGAGACAGGGTTGAAGACGACGAAGTACGTGTCGCCGTCGAGGTCCCTGATCAGCGGAAATGAGTACCAGGAAGTGGCTCGGCGTCAGTACTTACCCGCCGCCCATCCTGTCCGGTCGCTGCGCGCACCCGAGCGCGAAACTGCTCCCGGATAAGTATCACTTTTCCATTACGCAAGAAATAAGCGCCCACCAATGCAATTGTCAAGTGCTTCAGCTCGGGTTTGTTAACCGCCTCCAGGACGCGCACGCCTACGACAAGAGCGTTAGCGAGCTGTAGATAAGGGCGAAAATGTACCGTCGGGATCGTATGCGGGGTTGCGCATGGCCGCGAGTGGACCCACCTGCGGGCCGCCTCGCGCGGGCAGGTTGACGTAAACCTCACCCTCCTTAAGCACGCCGCAGTGGTCCACGACCCCAGCAGGTATCCTGACCCTTTGAAGATGAGCACCAGGAAGGGCGGAGATATTGATGGCATACCTTGACGGGGATATTCAGCTTCTTGCGCAAGGCGTCGCGCGAGGTGTTCTGGAAGCGCTGGAGGAGCGCGGCGAGGTAGGGCTCGCTCATGTCGTGCCCGGCGAGCAGCATCTCGTAGACTATGCACAGAAATTTCAGCAAGACAGCGTGTCGAGGAGAGAGTGCAAGTACGTACGCTCTTGGTGGAACCCGTCCCCTCGGCATCGACATCACCGTCGACACTCAAGCGCCTTCTTCGGTGCGTCGTTATCTTGTCGATCTCGTCCAGCTGCATCTGCAGCAGGTCCTCGAACACCTACGGCGCAAGTCAGACCTTGGTTATAAACGAATGAAAGGAAAGGTGTACGGAAAGCGGGATCCCGAGGGTGAGCAGCAGCACGATGAATTGCTGTTCAGGCGCGCGCACTTGGGCGGCTTCGAGACACTTTGGATTTCGAGGACGTGCGGGCCGTCGTTGTATTTGACCATGGAACGGCGGTACGCGATCTTCTTGCCGAGGCAGCCGCATTTTGCGTCGAACAGTTTCGTCGGGCAGCGGGTGAGGGTGCCTTTGATACCGCCCAGGCGCATTTGGAATACTAATTGAGATGAGCACCAGAATAGCTGCGGTAACACGCTACATATAGCTCACCGGAAGTGTCAATGGAACTCCAAGGACGGCGGCAACTTCGGCGGCGTAAGAGGCACGGATGAGCCGCAGCCGTCGCTGGTGGCGACCCGTCGTCGGCGGTGAGGTCTTCTAAGAGCATCCGGTCCTCCAGCTCGATCTACCGTGGCTTTAAGCATCGAAGTTGCGCTGGACTCGCTAAATACGTACCTCGTGCGTGGCCGTGGTCGACGAGAACGACAATCCCAATCGCGCGGCATATTTACCGTACCCGAAGGAGTCATACACCGGCTTTAAGCTACCGAAATGCTCCTTGAGCCCCTCGACCGTGTAGTCGGTCCCCTCGCGAAAGAACAGGACATGCCCGGCCTTTAGATTGCTCTCCGTGAACCCGAGAAGGTGTATCTTGGAATCAAGTCAGCTAATGAACGGCGATGCGCGATCGGACACGCATACGCACTCAGCTCCGCTGGTGTCAGTGATAGTTTTGCCCGGCTGGGTGAGGTGGTCGAGCCATTTCCTGAGGTATTCGTCCTTGGATTCTTGGTGAAGGAGACGTCATAAACCGCCTAGAGTCGCCGACGAGCCGTGTAGCGCGAGACTCGTGAACGTTGTATTCGGAAAGCGAGACGATCTCCGCCTCTGCCTTGCTCAGATCAACAGCAATCGGGCAAAGGGGACGCGTTGTTTGGAGAGAGTCGGTTTGTTGTGCATTTTGTCGGAATTAATGAAGGGTGGCGCGTCGCAGAGGAGAAAGCAAGGAGGTGGGAAGTTGGTGGAAGAACGATTCAACGAAATTAAATTTCGTAACGATTCGAACTTCAGTCACAGTTCACGTGATCGTGGTCACACGTCGCATCCTCACGATTTATTACGCGTCTGGCTTGCGCAAGAGCTCAATATGGCTGGATGGACTACTTGGGTCTTCGGGTTGTTTATACGATCTTACTCGGTCTTTGAATCGGACTGTTTTTATTATTTCGTGCCTTTCTCTTCTTGCTCTTGTCATTCCGCTTTCTGTTCTGAAAGTGTTTGCGCTGCAGTTGGTCGACATTAAATTAAATCGCACTGCTTGTTCTGAAATTTATGGGCATCGAATACTGAAAATTCTTTAGGTAACGGCAGATTGTTTATTTTGTTGGGTTGTAAAAAAAAAAGTCTAGGGTGGGCAGCGTCGGGGGACGAAGGGTTCTTGCTGATTATTCAAGTCTCACTCGGAACAGCGGCTGAGATACACAATCGGAAATTTTCCTTGCGCGAATAGTTCTTCATTTTCTTTTGAGCGAACCGATGGATTGGGCCAGAACAAAGGGATCGATAAGAGGGCGGATGAGCATGGTTGCAGCAGAGATTACACGCGAAGCACAGAACCCAGAATCCGTTAGCGCGGCAGGGCCAAAACCGGCTGAGCTTCCCATAGACGACGATAAGAAGACGCAAAATTGCCGCTCTTTTCTATCCTTCTTGTTGTTCACGCGCTGCGGGAGCTCGAATGAACAGACGGAGGCATCTTTGGATAACAGCAGCGGTTATTTGGTTGCGTC
>JARKIE010000872.1:0-21606 GCA_029378255.1 Mycena rosella
AGCTGTTCCGTTTCTCTCGGTCGCCGTGCGGGTAAATGGCGGGTGCGGGGGATGCTGACCAGCATGAGACGAGGGCGACGGGGATGTGGCGGGGATGTGACGGGGATGCGGCGGGGATGCACAGTGGCGGAAGAGGACTGAGGAGCTGAGCTGCGTGCGAGCAGCGGAGACGCGTGCACGTACGCTCCGTGGGGCCGCACGCTCGAGTGACGTGGGCGTGTCCCGTTCTCGCCGACTCGCCCCCATTCCACCGCGGTACTTACATGGGCGGCGCGGCGTCCAGTTATTATCCGCGGACGGCGTAGATGACCCGCAGCGTCCCACTACGCATGCAATTGTGATGGATATTGGCACTTTTGGGTAGATAGGCAATTATTTACCTCGTGTTTCAGCCTACATGCCTCGTATTTAGTATTTATTTCTCACGGTTGAACACTGCCTCGTGACTCACTCCCGCATTTCCAGTGCATTGCAGTGTCATTGGAGTCAGTCTGAGTCACAGTGAGTCATTTAATTATGACTCAGTCAGTAGTTAGTAGTATATAAGAGGAGTGTCTTCCTCTCTGTAGACATCCAATCTTACATCTTTGCCAATACACCTATCTGAACCGCACATCTGTGTGATCTCCGAGCAGCCAGCTCCCTTTCAGTGACGCCAAGCCTCACTTGATTTCCTACTTTCCACTGTAACGTTGCTAGACCTTACAGTACACACTACTTCTGCTGCATCGTTGCTAGACCTTGTAGTACAATTAGAATTGCTTTGCTTCTGCTGTGACGTTGCTAGACCTTGCAGTATACTTAGAGCTTCTCATCTATTCCCTGCTTTCAGGTTGCTAGACTTGAAGTACGACTTAGATCCGGTCTTTAACTTGGTGAAGCTATCATTCAAGTTACCCACGTATCGGTTGACTGATTATATAGGGGTTCCTGAACTCAAATATATTCATTCTCGAGGTATTATATTTGTGCAATTCCCATCGCACGCTTGCTTAAACCTCATTTCTCTCACAGCAATGCGTGCGTCGTGCGCTTCGGTCCGCAGAATGGAAACCCAGCGCGGACTCCGTGCCTAATTCAACTTTCACTGGTAGCAATCGGATCCCTCAGTTGCAGCCTTGTGAAATAAAGACACAAATCCTGTTCGTCCTCGCGCACCCCGTCCACTCGCAGACCAGCACCCCGTACCCCATCTAACGAACCTTGAATGTAGCCGATTTGGCTCGCATATGAGACGACGACTTGAGACTATGGACGGAATAGGACACGCGCAACGTGCTGGTTTATCCGGGGAGTTGATAATTTGTTTGCAGTCTGATGATGCTGACTTTAATGCAGGGAACGGTCTGAAAAGACGGAAACCCGTACCCACGGAGCTGCTGCGGGCGCAACCCTCGTACAGAGCAGTACCGAAATGGACCGGCTTAAGAGCAGCCTCACCCAGCGTGGTGGCGCGCGCAGAGTCTACTCAATTTGTCCAATCCACTCGAACTCATCAGCCCAATGTCTCTACCTAGATGCGTAGCTGCCGGTGCGCGAGCCTGTGCTGGGCTTCCCTATTGGGAAATAGCACGTGGGTGCACCGGTCCGGTGCTTTGTAGGTGTGTATACCATCCAGATATGGCCCCAAATTTTCTTTTAGCCCAATCCAATGAATTCCCAGCCGGTGCTACCCAGTTCTTAGTTAGCCCCTCTAAATTTTCAGTCAATGCTGCATAGGTTGAGCGCCAGGAATGCTGGGCACACGATCATCTTGCGGTGCTAGGGTCTCGATACCGCAATTTTGCGGTATCGAAGTTGGGGAGGTTTTTTTTACAAGAGAATTTTTGTTGGGCGCGGTGGCTGTACATTCCCGTAATTTTGCTGGAACGATTTTCATAAGAGATTTTTTTGGCGGGGTAGCGGTGCGGTGGCTGTACGTCCCCGCAATTTTGCGGGAACGGATTTGTACAAGGCATTTTTTTTGGCGGGGCGGGTGGCTGTGGTTGGTGGCTGTGAAATTTTTCTAATGAGTGTCGAGCTGGGAGGCGGAATGGTCCTAGACGATTCGTAATTACGAGGCGGCATTCCCGACCCTTCATGCGGAAGGTCTTCTCTCGGTTGAATTTATTCCACTTCACTGTCAGGTACGTGTTCAGTTTTCCGGCTGCACTATTTTTGACGGCATTCCTTCCAGCCGATGCTGTTAGAGATGGCATCCGAGAGACTCCACCAAGGGCGAGCCTGACGCTAATTTTGGGGATGTTTGGTTTTACAGGGATCCTCGGGAACAATAATAATAAATATTTTTCTCGCACACGGCGATGCACTGCCGTTAAATGAGACGGTCAACCGGTCTGCGAAAATCTCTGCGACCCGAGCTAGTTTCCATAAATCATTCAGACCAGCCAGACCTGGTGTATTGGGATTCTAAAGTGACGCTCAGGATACATCTAGAGTGCAGGTGCACCTATTCAAACGACAAGCTCTGACAATTCTTAGGGCGGTATATAATTATCAACTTTTGGTTGATCCGATCGGCCAGGACTCCGCAGAATACTCGGAAAACGAGGGGCCTAGGAGCCTTGGCGCTGCTACAAGGGTGCTTCTTAATATTCCCCGCCCTCTTCTGTCCGTTCAAACGGCCTGGCGTCGGTTCGGAATTTTTCCAACTGCGAAAAATAGCACGGTTGCTAACCCAACCTCGGCAATCTCACTATAATTATTTTTCACACGCGGCGATGCTATCCCGTTCTAATTTGAATGACCGGCGTGGTATAAAGGACGACTCTCCCTGACATTCCCATTCCCATCAAGGAACCTGCCATGGCTTTCAACCGCAGCTTGATCTCGCTCATTTTGGCCGCTCTTTCCTTGTCAATCAGTGCTCAAGCCCCAGACGAACCTTCGTAGGAATCGAACGCCCTCGGCTCCTCACTCATTGTGACACTGTTTTCGACAGGCCTGGACAAAGTTTAGTCTATGATACCGCCCTCTCGACTGGTAAGCGCTGATACAGGTTCTCAAATTCTCTTTCTAATTTTCCGTTAAGGCCCCGTGGGTGGCTGCCTCACTGCATCGAGCAACGCCGACGGCGCGCCAGTGATAATCTCCAGCTGCTTCGATGGCGAGGCCAGTGTGTCTAACACTTGGGTCGCCACGAACGGTACCGGAATCGGCACTGTTCAAATTTTCGGGGACAAGGTGTGTTTTTTTCCCTGACAAGCTTGGGTTTCTTAGCTCATAATTCGTGACTCTCCAGTGGCCTGGATGTAACCAACGGGATAGACGCCGATGGAACTTCCACTTCAGATCTCCACTTGCGTTGCTGGGGATGCTAGTATGCGAACATCAATTCTGTTATTCGTCTTGCCATTGAAACATGATTTGCACAGGCCAGCAGTGGATTTCCGCGGGCCAGATTGGAGGGACCCCGCACATCGTCTGGGCCGGACAGAATAAGGCACGTACATCCTTCGGCTTCTGAGCATTGAATCTGACTTTGACCTCAGTGCGTCAACGTGCCGAATGGAGACGTCACCGCTGGTACCGTGGTGAGTTGTCCTTGTGTTTCGACCAAGTGTTCCCGCGGATTGATTTGCGCGTTCTCAGCTACAAATCACGGAATGCGACGCAATTTTCAACGACATAGACCAAAACTGGGGTATTGCGATTCAGAACTGAGGCGTACTTGGGGTAAATCCTACGCAGACAATCTCGTTTGGAGGCCGCTGATTGATTATTTCTTCAGGTTGGTATCTTGAATTCCAGGGAACACTTGTGCTCCTACAACTTCTTTTCATATCCGGGATCAGCGTTTGTTTTCAATGGACATCACCTTGTTTGAATGCATAAAATCCGGCAAGCCCTGATCACACCAAACATACCAAACATCAGACCAAGCGCAATCAACATCAAACCATATACTAGTAGAACCAAATTATTATTACACTTTCAGATTTGAAGAACACCACTGAGACTGCGCGCCGAGCCAACGGCACTGGTAGCGAGTCTACAAGGCGGGCTATTTGGCGGACCTTAAATCCGCGTCGCTCATCACCCGCTCCTGGGTTTCCCGCGCACAATCCCATATCTTCCGTTCTGTTTCTGTACGAAATTGCCTGGAGTGGCTGCAATTATCATCGCAGAGCGACTACTCGACTTGCTGACGGCCTCCCCTCATTTGATTCGATATGTTCGCGCGCTAGAAGTCTACCACGGCGATTTTAGAGTTGTTCAATCTGTCGCCCAAATTCCCTGGTCCAGTGTGGATCAACTCACACTGGGTCATGGATCGGCCGCCGGTCCATCACCGCCAGCTGTCTCCTCCTCGACATCGGCATCAGCGTTGAGCGCTGCCATGACATCGGTCACGGAGCCGCCCTCTCCATCGTCGGCCCTGCCTCCCAATCACGCGCCTCGACCGGGGAAGAAGATGTCGTCCCAGACCCGGAAAATATTCAATACCGAGGCCTAAATGTTTTAGGCTGAGGTTTGCATGCAGACTCCGGTGGTTGTGACTTTTTTGAGGCCCCGGAGAAGGTCGGGTGGCTGTATCCTTTTGAGTCCCGAGTTTTTCCTGCAGACGGTTTGGGGCGCGCGCCCCCGCCGTGCGCCCCGCCCCGTAAGTATATTGATGCCATCAAAACAAAACAAAAAAGAGCCTAGTATAATCCCACCCTCAGATCTTTTAAAAATGCTCGAAACACGGAGCACCCTCAATATTCAATTTTTTCGCATAAATTTCATATGGGCTGAAACCCTTCCCTATTTCCTACAGTATGGTATCCCAAACTCAACGATCCGACCAACACTTCCCTTGCTAGGGCTCCAACAAAACGGTCCCTTTTGTTTCCCTCCGGGAGGTAACATTTTTACCTCAAAACATTTAAAACGACCAGAATGACTGCCTGCCCGTCCCCTGGCCATCGCTGGCACATCTGGGATCCATTATATGTATTCAGACCACTTACTTCCCCAAAGTACATCCAAAGCCCCCCATCATTCATGCCCCTCCCACTGCATCTTCACCCTGGTATGTAAAAACCGTCAAGTTCGTGTTCTCGACCTTGTACATAGTATTTATTCTGGAATGTTTGCATCTAGAGTGATTGATGAATCTTGTAGCCCCGTTAAATCTGGTCCTGTACATATCAGACACCTCCCAATTGCCGCGCTTTTGGCATCTGTTAGATCCAGTCCTTCCCTTGCGTGTCCCGCGACGCGTCTCGAAAGCTCGGCAAATCGCGGCGCCGACGTGTTTTGCAAATTCAACCCAGACTCCGACGGAGCGATCAAACTCGTTGATCTAATCTAATCGGATGAATCTCGCCCCGCCAAATGCGCGGGGCTGCTCGGCCGAGTGGTCCGTGTTCAATCCAAATTCCACCCTAGTCTCTTAAACTAACACTTTTCGGATCCTCCTCAGCCAAGTACAAACCCTTCCTCCGTCGAATCTCCTCAGCCGGCTCCGCCAGGTGGGCGCGCTGCTCCGCCTATAGGTTCGTCAATAACCTTTCACTCAATGCTCTATCCGGTACTGCTCGGCCGAGTAGTCCGCGTTCAATACCTATTCCTCCCTACTCTCTTCAATAACGCTTTCCAGATCCTCCTCCGCCAAGTAGGCCTATGCAGCACTATGCAGCACCTGTATAGCGCCTCATAGTTACTCACAGCCACAAAGTTGCTGCACAGTACTGCATAGTACTCTGCCGGCATTTTCGGTTTTCCTGATGTGTAATCCTCTCATTCCGCTGAATTTCTAGTCTCTTATAAACAGACACTATAACATTATCAACTCGTACCTCGTTTGTTATAGTCTGTCAGTAAGGTCGATCGAATGATCGCTGGCCTCGTTATTACAAATCACAGATTTTTTTTGATGTTCCCAAAGCTTCGGCGACGGGTATTCACTCTTCTGACCCAAGATTTATGTTCATGAATATGAAACGAGTAAATTGTTCCGCCGTTGGTTGGGCGTAAGGTCGAAGAAGGGCAATGCCGAACCTTGACGGTCCGGCACGCGGAAAAGGCCGAGATACCAATTTGAAGGGAAGCGGACCATTATAGTGGTTCTGAAGAGACAGTTCAATTGGAAATGAGATTTGAGAGACTTTTTCTCTCAAAATTTGTGGCTAGAGCCGCCGGCTAAGTGAGTGGTTGAGGGAAGTAATTCAAACTCCGATGATTATATCATAACGACGCGACCTATACATGATCGCGCGCTTAACTACAGACTACTGAATTTCGTGCTGCCTCTCACAAGTCACCTATTTACTGCTTCTCCCTAAGTAAAAGTTTCGGCTCCGTCGAATCTGTGCTTATCCGCTGACGGAATTATGCAGATTCAAACTGTAGTAGCGCCACTCCGCTCAGGCCTTCCCTCCGTCGAGCCAAGCCAACCCCACGCCTGCCGAGCCGTCATTCCCACGCCCCGCCGGATCACAGCAATCAGGTGCGTTCTTTCCCTACCACCGTCGACGCCCTATGCGGCTGCCCATCCACTGCACGCGTCCCGTTCCAGCCCGTTCTGCCGTCAAGAACCTACGTCTGCCTTCTTCCGCCGCTCCGCGCCATGCTCCTCCGTCCGTTCTCCTCCGCTCCCATCTTCGCCTCCCGACTCGCGCATCGCTGCTCCTACGTCGCCACTCCGCGTGCCTCCTTCCCTAGTTCAGGCGCACCAGGCTACACCACGTCTTCTTCGCACACTCTGAGGTCCGCCGTCGTTGGTCGTCACTGCTAACTTCCACAGCCTCATTTCTCCCACCAAACTACCCCATGCCGCGTCCGGCCCTCCTGTTTTCCTCAACTCCAACCCACAGTCCCACCTCTTGTTCGACGCCGTATTCTTCTTGAATATCGCCCTTGCTCGTCACCTATCTCGCATTGCTGGGAAGATCTTTATTCGGGTTTCAGCTGCGTCACATTAACGCAAACATTCAATCAATACGTCTGACCTGTGTATTCCCTCCACATTCTCCTCCTCCCGCGCTTTACCTGGTCTCCACCCATCCGCTCTCTCCGGCGCCTCCCGGGTAACGGAACCGCTATTTTTGCGCCATCCCGACGTTCATGGCATCGGCCCTGATACAACGACTTCACGTCTCCCTCCCCTGCATCTTCATCGGATCTCGAGGCAGGCGTCTTCACCGAAACTCGCACGGTGCATAGAATTCTTGAAATGATCCCCTTCTTCCTCGTTTCGTGTTCCCGGCCACCTTCTCCCTCTAGCCGTGTTCTAATCCTATTCAGTCCTTTGGGAAGAAAATCAAAATAGAAGCCTTACAGTGGACACTGCAGTCGCAGCGTCGCTTAAGTCCTCCATTCTGATCGTCTGTCGGTCGGGCATAGGAGCATTTTGAATATGTCCCACATGGGTAACCGTCACATCTCCATTTCGATTGTCGGTGACCCTACACGCTAAGTCCACTATACCTCCGTCTTAACTGACTGAAATTACATCCAATACATGGGCGGGCCCCGGAAGATTGGTAAACACCTTGTAAGTAGTACACGTTCATTTATGTAGCGCCTTGCTACACGATAAATATTAACCACTTACCACAGTAGATTTATACACGGCCTGTTATATGCATGGGTGACCTAACTACTGCAGGAAAGCTCGGTAGTGCGCGGCGCATCCAAGGCAACGAATGCTCTAGATCGATTGCCGATTCCGTCCGTTCGATTCGGACCCGAGTCGTCCGATGTGAGAACTGTATTTTGTTTTTCGAGCGAGTTAATTTACAGTTTCATCGATCGCGTGAACTCAGGTTATCCGACATCAACGAACACAATACATATACATATAGCCTTCTACGAGCGTTGTCTAATTCCAATCCCACAACCTGGGATGCCCGGGAAGGTTTGCTGGCGCGGCGCTAAAAATATATCACCGGCTATAAGCCTACGCGTGGAAATGTCTATGAAGCTGTGAGCGAAAAATTCCGTTGACAGGATAAATAAACTTACTGGGATCCCGCCGGTGCAGGCCTGACGTGCTTGCTGGAGCTGGTGGAAATTACAGGCACGGAACGAGACGATGTTTTACCCATGCTCTTCAGGGTATTCAGCTTCTCTTTCAGCTCTTACTTGATCTTGGTGCAAAACCACAACGTTAGTGTAGATCATGCTACAAAACCACAATGTACGCATTTGGATCGGCTGCGAAACCAACGTCTTGCGCGTTCAACTTGAAATAAATGACGAATTAATGGTCATACAAACCTGCAGAATCTAGGGTCGAAATGATACAGTAGTCGGGAGATGGCGATGCGCACTGTAACTAGTGACGACTTAGTAACGTAGTAGAATATACAACAGGTGATGCATTCTTGACATCGCGAAGGTTTCGTCGGCTGCATTGAGAGCACATAAAATCATCAGAGACGCAGCCTTTTGAAAGGAAGTCATGCTTTGTTTCCCTTATGGGATGAATTCGCGGGCAGTCGTGATTATCGGCTTTCAGCGCAACTCGGACGCAACTCGGATACAGCCACCGGGGGGACTCTGTATCCGGGCGGAACTCAGAATCCACAGTGTGTGTTCAACGTCAGTTTTTAAGGTTTTACAGTCGTAAACTATGTAGTGATGACGTAGAAACGTAGGAGAATATCAACAGACGACCCTTTCTTGACGTCGTAACTAGTGACCACGTGAACGTAGGAGAATATACAACAAATGTCCCTTTCTTGACGTCACGGAAAGCAAAACACGACATATATAAAGTCTTTTCGCCCCCTCGCTTTCACAATAACAACCCAACTTCGGTCTTCATTCTCCGTCCCAATCCGACTACAAAACTTCGACCCAAATCAACCCAATGCCTCAATATAAGAAAGGCCAGAATGTTCGCTACAAGCCTATTGGAGGTACGTACCATATTACCTTATTGTAAAAGGAATTAACAAGATTCCTTCCCTTCAGGGCCTGATTCCAACACGCCCGAAAGCGTGGGCACGATTAATGACGTCCTGACGGAGCCAGGCGTCCAGGCTGACCGTAACGTTAAACGCCAGTGAAGAGGACCCACGTTATGAGGTAAGAACCCCCGCTCAACGGGAAGTTTACCAAATTTGTCTAAATAGCCATTTGCAGATTCAAAACTCGAACACAGGAAAGGTTACCACTATCTACGAGAAGAACATTCTAGGTGTGGCAGAGTAATGGTTGACATACGGGCAAAATCGTCCATTAAGCTTACTTACTATGATATGACAATGAATCCTCAGTTACGCAACCCTCAGTGTCCTTAGTATGAGTTTCCAAGTTGAGGCTTCTGTTTATTGGTCTGCCTTGTCCTCCGTCTACACCACAGCATTCTATCGCATGAGGAAGCATCGAAGTCTTCAAGTCGCAATACACCTCTTCAACGTCGTTTATCTCAATATACTCGTTCCATATTTGGGGCCCATATGTTTCTAACAAGCGCACGGACAAGTACGGCGGAAGCCGCGAGAATCGCGCACGGTTCACTTTGGAGATAGTGGACGCCGTGGCGGCCGCCATTGGACCCGAAACACCGCTGTGCGCTTCAGCCCGTGGAGTCCCTTCCAGGGTTGATTCCCAATTTCATGATGCATGCAATTTAGACTCACACAAATTTCGCAGACATGGGGATGCCGACCCATTGCCCACATTTCTATGTGATTTCCCAGCTTGTTGTGCGCCATCCGAATCTCGCTTACTTGCACTCGTCGAACCAGGTAATGCTACGCGCGACAAAGTCGGGGCGCACGAAACAAATGATTCCCTTCGCGCTCTGTGGGAACCGCGCCCACTCATACGTGCAGGTGGGTTCATTCGTCAAGGCGCAATCAAGGCCGCAGAAAGCAGGGACTTGATTGCCTTTGGGCGGCATTATATTTCGAACGCGCCCAGTAATCCGACCCAAATGAATGAGATTTTTGTCAACACAATTTACCTGCGCGTCTGGAGAAGGATTTGCCTCTCATCGCGTACGACAGAAGCCCATTCTATCTAGTGGGCGAAACAGTGCGCGTGGTTACACTGATCATGATTTCGCTATTACGGCTGCACCATGATTCGTCTACTGGGCATCGAGGAGGTTCTAAAGATGGTGGAGAGCGTCGACCAAGTAGATCCTATGTCGGTTTGTGCGTTGACCTAAAAAATCGCAATTTTCGACTACCTTGGAATTTTCCGCTCTGCATCAACTCGGCCAGCTGAAACAACGATCGGCAGATATATAAAATAATTCACGGACAATGTTCTGATTCCAAAATACGAGGACAATTTCTCGTCACTCCAAGCGCCAACGACGCAGCCCAATCTCTATAGCCGCGAACCACGAAACGCGGGTGGGTGAGCGGAGGGACACCAGTAACAACCGAATTCTGTGATCCACTCACAATATCAACGACGTTCGAAAACCTCGTCCACGAAATGGGAGCTCTCAACTTCAGCCTTCCCATCTACTCCTCGAGCTTGAAAGCCGCAGCAGTACAGGTGGATGACTTAAAAACAGGCTGCAGTGCGACCGTGAGGCTCGCCTTCCTGCGATTGAAGGCACCGAACGGAGCCGCCACCACCAACAGAGATATATATTTTTTCGTGTCCAGGTCAGGGCGGGGATCCAAAGCATAGACTGTGGCCTGGAGGGCCGCCATGAGGAGAGGAGAGATGTTGTATTTGTGGGAGAAGGCGTACCGTTCGTTGTCGCTCCCATCATTATTTGCTCGTTGTGAGTATTTGTTCTCCTTCTCAGGATTCTGCGCAGTCCTCGCGCGCGAGATACACCCTTCGCCGCGCGCGGCCCGCACGACGCGGCCCCAGCGCTGCGTTTTCGTCTGCCTCTGTGGGTACGCGCTGTGTATCGGAGACGCGTACGAGGACGGGGAAGTTGCGCGCGCGACCACGACGCGTACGCCCGGGCCAGCAAAGCGCTTGGGATTCGCTTTCGGAGCTGCGGTAGATGTGGGGAGGCGCGAGCCCTCGACTTCCATCTCCCCATCGAACTCCATCTCCGCGGCGTACGGCGAGTGCACGTATGCGGACTGGCGGCGCCGGCGCCGGCAGGGGAGGCGAGGGAAGGCGACTCCATGGCGCGAATGATGCAGTCGGGGTCCGCGGCGACATCTCCCTCCTCCTCCTCCTCCTCTCCTGTCTACTTGCGTGCGCTAATCCTGGCAGACGCCTCGTGGGGGCGGTCCGCGTACCCAACACCCTGCAGCGGCACCTTGTCGTGCAGCTGGCCAATATCCCCCACCTCACGCTCTCGGCGGCGCGCTCTTCATCACACGCATCTACTCTGCGCCCCGCGCTGGAGTGTTGGCTTCGGTGCGGTGGTGGAGGCAGATGCGGACGACGCGGAACGAGGACAAGGGGGAACGCGACGCAGAACGCGCAATGCACACAAATGCGGGCGCGAGCCCCAGCGGAGCCATTTGCGCAGGGTGAGTGCGCATAGACTGGGAAGGGCGGCGCCGGAGGTGGAGGGGGCCGGGGAAGGACGACATGCGTATGGCGCACTCGCGCTCCGCGGAGTCGTCGCCTTCTTGGGGCGTAGGGGCGTAGGAGGTGCTGATGCGGAGGACGCCGGATCCGCGGACGGTGGACGGCGGTTGCGACGTAGACGAGGGCCAGTACCATGTGGAGCACGCATACCGGGCGTCGCCGAGCGCGGAGACAAGGTGCGCGAAGAGGTGGTGCTGCTCTGGTGTGGGCAGCACGGGACGTCGTGCCCATTCGCCGGTACACGGAGCACGGCGCGATGAGCGCGGCAAAGCGCGAGAGGAGCGGGTGCGGCGGGGCGGGGGGCGGTGTGCAGCGCGCAGGAGGCCGGGAGAATGGAGGACGGGGTGGGCGGGGAGCGGGTGCGCAGCGTACCCGACGAACTAACACTGACGCTCGACCTCCCTCGACCTTTCCCCACCGCTGCAGCCGCGCCCGGCCTCAGACTCGCGTTGACGGCGGGGACGAACGCGACCGGGTGCTCGTGCGGCGCGTAGAGGCCGCACACCCATTCTGCCTTCCGGAGCCTGAAGCTCGCCGCGTGGAATCAGCGTCCGGCGGCATGCGTCGCGGACGATGGGAAAGCCGCTTTTCCATCGTCCGCGATTCAAAAGCCGTACTCGTTCTGTGTTTCGGGGTCCACCGAGAAAGACAGGAATGATGGATGTGGTGATGCTACACTGAAAAAGGGAGTAGAGAGCGACGGACGTCTGACTCTGAAGCCCATCCGAGAACGAGAAAAAAATAGGCAGAAAGGCAGCGGATGATGCCGCCTCATCAGTCCATCAAATCCCTGGCGGGTTGTGCGGCCCGGCCAATGATCACGCTCGTTTCATCAGCAAACCCTGAATTTCACCCTAGCAGGCTGTAGTAGCTGTAGTAGAATATAACAGCCTCAAACATGGCCGTAGTGCTCCATAGTGCTCTATAGATTTGGGGGAACTATATAGTGCTACATAGCTCGGGTAGAACCACATAGTGCTCTATAGTTGGATAGGGGCTCCATGTAGTCCTCTGTAGTATTGCAGATCTCTGTAGTGCTCTGAAGTTTTGGTGGTTACATAGGATTTCGGAGCTAGATTTTACTTTGGGCTCAATTACATTCCACTCACACTATTAATCAAAGTACTTCGGAGATCTTGTACCTAAATTGCCAAAGTCTAATTCAACCCTAGTTCATAGTCTGTTTTACATCAATGACTGGCCAAATTCTACATCAAATTCTGGATCCCATTTTGCTAAGTGGTAGAATGACTTGAGAACGACGTCAGGCGGAGTTGAGAAAGTACAGTGACCAGGAAGTAATAAAGCGCACAGAGTTCCATGCCTTATATTGGGCCAATAGTGTAGAGGTTATTTTGTCAGCACTGTAAATTGTTAGGTCGCGCGAAGGTCGCCGGTTCTCACTGCTGGCAAATAATAAATACCCCTTAATGCGTTCTTGACTGCTTACTTCTAAATTACTTACTGACCAGTCCCCTTCACTTCACTTAATTACTAACCTTACGCTTCGTTACTTACTGACCTTCAATATTTGTAGGCAACTAACTTTCTTATGGTACCCTGGACCTTGTGCTACAGAACGCTAGAGGCCAACTACAGACTGCTATATACTTCCGACCCAACTATACAGTGCTACATAGCTAAAGACCTTTGCTACAGCCGCTATGGGCACTATACAGGCGCACACATCCTCCTTCAGCGCTGGTCGCTGCCCTTCACACTCCCCGGGTACGGATGTACGCCGTCGCCACCCAGTGCCCGCTCCAGTGTGCACCCGTTCGACTTGGGCCCAGGGCATTCTTCATCCTCTGTTGATCCCTTGTTTCTTGGATGCTCCCTCCCCGGCGCTACTCCTTATCTGCTTCCCCATTCTAAATTCACCGCGCGCTTCAAGTTCCCATTGGGACTGCAAAATCCCCGCCCCGTTCTTGCGCACCCGCCTCCGCCCTGTCTGTTTCCCTCCTCCTGTTCCCCTACCGGCCGGAATTTCTGAGCCGGTCCTCGACACAGCTGTCGCTGACTTGTCTCACCTGAATCCGCCCTCACCGAGTCAATTCGGGCCAAAGTCGAATCCGGGGCCGGGGCCTCGTTCGCAATCCGTGCTTCGTTCCCCGCCGTCTTGCTCTACCCCGGATTTTTCATCGATCCAGGCGCGTGACCGTCCCCGCGCTGAATATCGATTCTGCACCTGCATCGCAGACCACCTAGGACGTCGCGCTCTCAATGCTCTGGTGGATGCAGTTTAACAAGGCTTGGTGGGGCGTCTGCTCCTCGTTTTGCCAAAATTGTACACTGCAAACTGCCCCGTTCGACTCGGGGCCAGGCCATTTGGAATGTCTGATTTTGTGTCTGCTTTCGGTCGGATTAACCCAGCAAATACCCTTCCCGCATGCTGCCAACGACGCGCTAGTTTCCGTGCCGATTGTCGCCCCCAAATGCGGCAGATGTGCTCATTAAATTCAAGACTTGCAATTGCGGTGCTGCGAACCAACCTTTGCTAGAACGCCGCCCCATCGTCCACGCTCGCTCTCAGGACGCGCCGAACGACTTGATTCTTCTCGTAACTAAACTGGACAGAGACTCGGTAGCGCACGGCGCATCGCAGGCAACTCTCAGCTTGCCGATCCGCACGTTCGATTCGGGCCCGAGTCGTATATGAGAAGCATATTTTATTTTCTGAGCGCGTCATTAGTTCTGATTCATCGTTCAGAATAATGGAATACTCGTGAGCTCCAATTTCCGACAGAGTGCACACTCTCCGATCCACGTACTGGGATGCTCGAGGAAAGATGCTAGGGCGCGCCGCACCTCTGTGGCTGCGGTGACTGGTCGCGCTCGGTCGACTCGGAATCTAACGGTACTGCAGGTGTGTGTCCATCTCATTCAACTCCTTCTTAGAATATCTTCTCGCCAATGCCACGTAACCCCCTTAATCTTACGTTATCTCCTCGCACCAGTTCCAAAAACTCGTCAACGTCGACAATTCCTGTCGCCGATACCGCGAATGCCACGACTGCGTGACCACGCGGAAGATCCTGGACCATCGCAGCCCATCGCGCCTCCTCTCCGTTTTCGATACTCCCTCCTCCATGACGAAGAGTACACTATGGCAAGTCTTGGTGGCGTGCAGCGCCCATCTGCTGTACGGAAGTTGGAACTCCTTGCGAATTTCTACAGTGTATTCCCGTTCGACTTGCGCTCACGCCATCCTTGTGCTCTGTTGATTTCTTTTGTCGACTAGGCGTACCTCGGTGGCGTTTTGCTGGAGGATCGAAATTAACATGTCTTCGTGCGCAGATCGTGGGTCAGCCAGAAATCTCCTTCCATCGTTATCTCCTGCTCAAGATGTGGTTGTAGGAGAGCACGCCGCCTCGCTCGGAACTTTCAATGTCATGGGTGGGTATGTGGGTAGGATTAGAATTAAGGGCACTGTAGGGTAGCTGTGGGAATATAGTATGAGAGGGACAAAGCAGCGAGTCCGAGTCCAAGAAAAGGAATGTGATCGTATTGCGATGTCGACGATGGGAGGGGTATCAAAAGATAGATGATTTGATAAATTTGAATGTACGGTGAATTCGATCAAGGCAGAACCGGAATCTGAATTGACTTAGTAGCGACGCCAGATGTTAGATGAAGATTTCGGAATGTGGAGGCCTTTCCGAGGCGCCGGATTGGCCTTCCGGATGATCCTAGAAGGTCCGTTGGCTGATGACTGGGCCAGAGAAGCTGATGTCGACGACGAAGTCAATCCGGTGGAAGCTGGGTCAAATACGAACGGTAATGTGGCTGGCTTAAGGAAGGAGGGAAGATCATCATCATCGTCATCCTGCCAATCTGCCTCCCAGCCTGCGAAATTGTTAATCGTGACACATAAAGAACATGGATGAAAATTGACGTACTCTGATTCGACCCATGGGAGCCAGACCTAGCTCTTTTGGCCCGTCCCTCCGAATTCGAGAATCCTAAAGATGCTGACCTCCTGCGCTTGCGGACGACTGGGCGAAAATGAGATTGGAACTGATAAGCGGAGCGACGGACGGTAGGTAGGTAGGTAGTAGCATTACACGCACGGTCCAACTCATGAACACCGGTTCCAGGGATTCCCCCGGTGTACATGCACTATATACACCATCGCCCCTGGGCCTCTTAGAACTCCTCCGGACGAACTCACGGTCACCAGGTTTCGGTCGAAACGTCCAGCTCGCCGCCGTAGATCCAAAGGAACGCTGAAAGACGAAAGAAATTAGCACAGCAAACTCAGGGACATACTCAAGACACAATCAAAAGATGGCAGTGGTTTAAACCATCCAAGGGACAATACCCGCATGCACATGATGCGAGGGATGAATAAAGACTTCCACACCAACATTCACTTGGTGTATCGAGCACATGGAGCCAAGCGGCATCTCAAGGGTCCCGAATCATTACCATTGTTGGATCGTGTGCGCAATATGTGGCAGAAGTTGAGCTCGGGCTTAACTCTAGCCCTTGCCTAATCGGGCAGCTTAAAGCGCCTGATGGATCAACTTGCCTTAAGCTCCCTTAAGCTTGACGGCCTTCCCTGTCCAAACTTGGACAGCGCTGCCGTAGACCGTCGAGACCCCTCTCCTCCCGCCCTCTTCCCGCCATCCTTTGTATTTAATACTCTCATGTGTCTGCACTGCGTTCTGCGAACCCAGACGTCCACAAACGCGATGTTTTGTTGACGTGCAAAACTGGTGTTGCAAATACTTTAGAATACTTAAGCTACTTGAGACTGCTCCTACTGCTGCATTATCCTTGCTCTATTCCAGCACGAAACAAAGTGCGCGCCCACGGCTCGTGTGATCCGTGCATTCAAATAAGGAAAGTGCCTTGTGATGGCCGTGAGCGGGCTCAAGCTAATCACACCTTAAGGCCGTCTGAGTTTGAAATTAAACGAGCTTAAGCAACCCTTAACTCAACTTCCGGCAGCACTACCCGGTGGCGCGTGCCCTGATGCGGATGATGGCCGCGGTGATGCGGCCCTCCCGGCCCGCTCCGTCCCGCCTGACGTCCCGAACTTGTACCCAATACATTATGTATTAAATCCGATCAGACAGCTGACATCTGCCAAACCACAGAAGCGAGTGAGACTATTGCACTATAGTCTATGGACTCAGATAATTGCGTAACTGGTAGATACTAGAGAGCTCCGACTACGTCGGAAGAGACCTTGCTTGACAAAATAAGTGTAACTTGGTACACACTCTTTCCAGTTCCTGCTTGCACTCTTCAATTGTGTTGGTCCTGCAGATTGCTGCGTGTGGCACCCGGGTGGCAATACTAGCCGATAATGCGTAATAATTGTGTAACACCCGCGAATTTACCCACCGTATGTAAACGAGGACAGCAAAGTTGTATGATTGGCTCGGGAGAACTAGGGTGGGGCAAGATCAGAGCCAATTATGAGTGTGGAGAGACCTTGACAAGCAAGGTAAATTCATCACGTCACAGTTATCTGCCATTGCCATCAACCTTCACTCTCGTTGTATGACGGTCGTTATTGGACAAAACCCCGATGGTCATGCATGGCCATCGATGACGATTGACGGGACGCATGACCATCGGTGGCGGCTGATGGCGGGAGATGGCCATTTGATGCGCATGGATAGATGGCGTGATGTGTTTGCTCGGGGCCATCAATGAGCTGCTCTGGTGTGGTGGTGTTGTCTGTTCACCATGATGGCACACAACCTCCCTGTTTGCATCTCATCCCAATCCAGTTGGCCCTTTGGGTTTCGGCTACATTTTCGGCTAAATTTCCCTCTAATCCCTATTTTTCCAATGTTTTTTGCCACATCCTGTTTGTCAGCAACTATTCAGTCTCCACATCACTCTCTCCCGTGTCCTATCTGCCCAATTTTTTGTTCACTCTCCTTTCAGTTCAGGACGAGGCAACACGGTAGCAGAACTTCGGGACAGGTCCCAAGGATTCTAATGGGAGTTGAACACAAGGATTGCAAGGTGATGAAGAACACCAAAATATATTGTGGTCACACATTTCAGTTTCCTCCCTTGAAGAGGGACTAGGATGGCCGGGGGCTGGGTGGCTTTTGTCTCGGATGCTGACAGGGACAAGGGCTAGGTCGGAGATAGTGCATGGTGTCGGGTCTGGGCAGGTGGAGTTCATTTACAGGAGACAAGACATGTTGCTCCATTACCCTGAAGAGTACAGTTCGGGCAAAATAAACAGGATATTTATTTGGCCTGGAATTTTGTGTGGTGGGCATCGATGGCATGTGAGTGAGCACCGGAGGAGCATTGATGATCACCATGGATGGGACATGGGCCATGCACAACACCTGTAACATAGACAGAAATCCATGACATTTAATGCTCACGGACAATTGGAGGGTTGGTTGAATAAGGCTCCATCGGTTCGACATCGATGGGCATTGACTGGCCACTGGTCACCATTGATGGCCACTGCGTGTCATCGATGGTCACGCATGGCCATGCATGGCCATCCATGACCACTGGGGTTTTGTCCAGTACCGCCAGTCATACTCGTTGCGCGGCTGGCCTCTCTCTATTGTTGAACCACTGTATTCATGCTTCGATGCTGTTCATTTTATTCCTCAGCCTAAATCCCCGGAAACAACAGGAAAAATGGACTTCCGTGCAAAGCTCGGAATGTGTTCCGCAGCCCGATTCTGGACCTCTGGTGCTTGAGCCACGTCGAAATAGCTCGGAAACGATGCATATAGCCTCTCCAATATTTCACAAATCCTCCAGCAACTTAGACTACTTTTCTGCGACCAATTGTTTGGTATTGCCGACAGACTTTGAGCTTCTACTCTGTAAAAGCTCATCCTTGTCCATTCAATTCAGCCTGTGCTCCCAATGAGAACTCCCCGTGGCATCTTGTTAGGAAATGCTGTGTTCTGTCCTTCCATGCTCACCTCCTGCTACCGATATCCATGATTCAGCACCCGTGATTATGTTTTCTCTTTTGGTTCACCCCCAGGCGAGGTCTTTATCCATTCTCGTTCCCTGTAATCTTATGGCTCCCAACATCCTCATACTCATAAATTTCCGTCTGCACAGTGGCAGGAGCTGCATTCTTGCCAGTTGTGATTTTCCCAGTACGAGCGAGGACTTTGAACAATCGAAGAACGACCATCAGATGCGGCCGTGTGGGGGTAATACTGGGACATTATTATTGTCAATTCCATGGAAAAATTACACAGGTGTGCACCGGATTTGCGCAGGTGCTTCTATTATTTACACAACTATTTTAACATGAAAAAAAGAACACCTTCAAAAGTTTGCGTTATTCCACTTTAGACCACAGTTTGAACCATGGAATGGGGAAGGTCATCCGGGGCAACGAATCGGTGCTATTCCATTTTATTATATTTTTCATACCACCTGTAGCACGATGCTGGTCATCTTTCTGAAATATTGGTAAGACATCCATGTCGAGGCCGCCGGGGACAATGATGCTACATTGGAAGACCGATGTTCGTTGCGATGTTATCAACCGAAGATTCGGGCACGGATGACCTCTGCCGGTGTCATAAAGCGGGACTGGACTGATTTCCTGGCACAGTAGAATGCATTTCAGCCTCGATCCTGTGTTCAAAATTCAAGTGGGAGGGAATTCAAGGTCCGCAAGCCGGCTGTGCAACTAGGTGCTCGACTCGGTGACACAGAAGCAGGTCGGTCCTGTCGTTGCGCCAGGAGAAACATGTGGATCGTATTCTGGACAAGCCAAAGAAGGGTCTCCCAGAGTCCACTCAACAACAATTACAGACATCGGGGGCATCACATCCACTCTAGCTCTAATTACAACACACCAGTTACGCACTCCCGACATACAGGCGACGGCATGAACAAATCTGGACCTCCAATAGAACTACCTTACTTTGAGACCCAAGCTCGTACATAACACTTCCTCGCATTCCCTCAAGTCAATCACTAGGGACACACTCTGGAGAGGTTGTAGATGCTATCGTGCTAGGCTCCCACTAATAGGTATCATCGTGTCGTCGCGCCCTGGATGCGGATTAATGGTATCAGAATGGTTCTGCACGGCCCCTGTCCCCACGGCCTGTACTACATACGAAGCAGGTTACATAAATGTTTCCGAGCTTGTCAGCGCCAGTGCATTTTCGAAAATGTTGGAGGTGTGCTTTTCTCGCCTTGTGAAAAGATGATAGTGTATTCAGAGGAACTCCTCAGCGGTGAATTTATTTACTCGAGGGGCCTGTGTCCCCATTTTTTGGCAAAAGTGAAGTGGTATAATTCTTCCTGGCTCTCAGAACCTGTGTTATTTGTGAGGTGGATGAGGTGTGTAAATTTCAATGCAGCGGGGCCAACCTGTGCATAAAACTGCAGATCACTTGAAGTAGTAACCCACTATTACAGCCATACGACCGCCGCAGATGCAGCTGTGGAACTTCGGGCCTCGTTACATGATTTTTAGGCATTTCGGGAGGCTCGTTGTATCCACAGAAAGAAAGCTGCAGCCCCAACTGTGTAGCCCTCGTTACAATTAAATTTAATCCCTTCTTCCGATCCGACTTGATATTGCCAGTATCTCCACTTCAGCGACTCTGCCTATCTAATAAGCAAACATTTGGATGGTCATCGGGGTTTCCAACGAAATTCTCCTCTCTTCCCTTCCCTCTTTCCTTTTTCGATTTCTTTTTCGTGTTTGTCCCCGTTGATACCAGTAGAACCGTTCATAAACCAAACTATCTACTGAATCCCATGGAGGTCTCCGAAGCTGACTGAGCAGTGGAGTGTTCCGGAACGTTCCGCGAGCTTCGGCTTGATTCTCCAACAGCTTTCGAGGTACTACGGCCTGGCTACATCAAACAATTGGAGGCAAGCTCCGCTCCATGGATCCGCTACGCCTGATCATTATTTCCATGCTCGCAGTCTCTGCTTCCCAGCACTCATCCATTCGCCGTAATGGGTGAATCAATACACGGTTGCGGACACACACCATGTGTGAGGCAATGCGCTTAAATTCTTCCCACGATGATCATAATCACATCCTGGCACGTACGAGAGTGTTTCTTTGCCTCTCGCGCTAACGGCTGGACTTAGATCAGGCTTTCCAGCATACTCTACAGCGAGAAATCGTCACTACCCACGGTTTCTATCCCCCCGGTAATTTCCTTCACGTTCGCACATGCGCGCAACTCAGCCTATTTTAGGTATGTGTAGCTACGGATTCGATTCTGCGAGAACCGTTCAATCTAGCTACTTTAGTTCTGCGGCGTGTTAAAATTTGAATCCCGATCAAGCCAAATTAATGAGGGTATGTTATGATTGGTTGGGGCAATTGTGGGGATGGATAGTTACAACGAATAGAGTCTAAGTGGGAGCACAGTAGGCTCTTTCAACTGGAGTTGCTCATTTCCAATCCATTCCTTCTGTGTTCAACCAGGGTACACGGGACAATATGGCACACTACGGATATCAATGACTCATATGTAGAGGACAGAAACCATGAATATATTCAAATCAAGTGATGGGGAGGCTCGCCTCCGCTACCGATTGAAGACAGGAATGCGGCCGTCGGATACAGGAGACACTTGGAAGACACACAGCTGGAAGCCGTCACCCAAGTGCCTCTCGAAGTACCCCCCAGCTCTCACGGTTGGCTGACAGTTTTCAGGGGTGAAGCCACAGAACTTGACACTGACAACTGTCACTCAAACGGCCAGGGCAATTCGGACCGAGACTCCGAGTTACGTTGCATCGTTGATTCGTATCAAACTTCGGTGCGATGTCTATCAGTCTGCCACGTCGCACTTCCTTGCTCTGTATACCCATTCCTGCAATGGCGGATTCTACCTCAGGCAATCCCGGCCATAGCCGTAAGCCCTCGCTAGCTTGCTTTGGTCTGATACTGACTTGCACTCCTGTTTCTCAGGTGTGGAACTCAAAAAGAAGCTGCTCGAGACATCCAAAGGTGCGGTCCATTTGGCGGCCCTTGCACTGGAAGTCGCAGCATCCGCGGCACAGAACGTGCCGTACCTCGGTTCCATCTCGACAGTGCTCAAGGAAGTCGTCAAAATCACGGATGTGTGTGGTCGGAACTATCAAGTCGTCAGTATATTGACCCAGTTGTAGGAGGTTGATGTCTGCAAGGCAACATGGAAAGTAGTTAAGTCC
>JARKIE010000873.1:0-21539 GCA_029378255.1 Mycena rosella
CCATTTTCATCTGCGCCGTCGTCTCGAGGAAGCACGGTATTGCAGTGCCAGTGCATACACCGGTGCCAGACTGCCAGCGACTGGGTGAAGAGTTTTGGGGTTAACCTAACTACATTCCCCGGGAGTGTTGCAAGTGGTCCATTCTTCTTCAATTGTCCTGAGCCAAAGGCAGGCTGTGAGAAACTGAGAGCAAACTGTGAGTCGCGGCTTTGATGTTTTCGAAGAATACCCAGAATTCGGTCAGTTCTCAACAGATAAAAGTTAGATAGATCTACTGGGATAATTCATGTGCAATTACTGATAGAAAAAAACATGTAAAATTATCACATATTGAATGATCTGGGATTTCATGTTTTGGTAATGAATGCAGCCCATGCATAATCCAGCACCTTAGTTTTTTGCGTGGGAATACTTAGATACATTCTTAAACATGTCATAGAGCCAGAATTTTAGACAATCTATTCTACGCTGCTCACAATGACTTTGCAGCCCAGTGGGTATTGTGAGAATTGAATCAAACAACAGACTTGATACACTTCTGGGTGTATGATACACTCCCGGACATATCTGAGTGCTACCTTGCGAACAATCAGGTCATTTGAACAAGCCTGGACCTCACTAGACTTCATTCATTGCTGAAACCACCTGAAGAACTAGGTGACCCAATACAGTTCATTTTGACTGGTTTCCTTCTATCAGCAATTGTGCATGAATTATCCCAGTAGATCTATCTAACATTTATCCTAATCTGTTGAGAACTGACCGAGTTCTGTGTAATTCTTCGAAAACATCCCAAACGGGAATTTTTCGTTCGCACCTTCGGTACTGCCATTAGCTGTAATGAACATTACTTCAACAAAGAATGTGAAGGACCCACTGGGTATTCGGCTAGAAATTATACCCCCAAGGCAGACTGCTCACATCAATGCTGGATCTAGTAATAAAAATCCAGCTTTGGCTGAATCAACGGTGTCACTTACCTTAATCCTGCAAGGTAGCCTCTGGAGGATAGCCGCTCTGTGGACTAACACAATAAGATTAAGCAGTTACTTCACAGAGGTTCTTATGGTTGAACAATTTAAATCAGACTTGAATGCAGCTGTTGGATGAGAGTTGCAAATCAAATAAGTACACTGAACTGTTGGAGGCCCATAGGAGACAGGAAATAGGAGAGTGACCGACCGTGCACCGAAACTCCGAATGATGGTGAATCTGAAATGCCGAAGTTGTGGCCGCACTAATAGTTTGGGCAACTGGATGTGCATCGCTCTGGTCCCTTCAAGTAAGATGAAGAAGCTGCAGTTCATGCAAGAGGACCTGATATCTAAATTGTGTACATGCAAATAGTAAATGGACTGCTGAATACCGACCGGTGGAAAGCCAGAACACAGAGAAGTTGAAGGAGACTCTGAGAGCCGTTAATATTGTCTTTGGGTTGGGGATTAGACCTGAAGTTGAAAGTGGAAGACCTAAGATGACATACCCACTTACTTTAGAACCTCTCGACCAAGAATTGTGAAGCCATCGGCATAATTATTATAAATCAGCACCCGATATTGACTTTGAAGAACAAAGAGAATTTAAAGTCTTTGTGAGAGGTTCTAGAGTCAGGAGGTGCACATCCATGGCCCACTAGCAATGGAAGACTAAACAGCACTCACATGCTGGGGGTTTCGTGCTGGTTGAAGCAGAGTCATGCCATGATCATATGATTGGCACATTCACATGGGCTACTGGAATGCGTAAGAAACATGGTTCGACAAGACCAGCATGTTGTACTCGTTCAATTTAAAAGCCACGGTTCTGAGATACACCACAGGAGCTAGATCAAGACCGTGACGGTAGCAGAATAGCCACCAGAACCCGCCGCAGTCGATCTCATGATGGAGGCTAGTAAATTCCGGTGGGACCTGGCCCCGTGGATTCGATCGCGAACACGTGAACCTTCAAGTCTTTACTTGTTTCTTTTGCGCGGGGACAATTTATGTTTTTTTGCGCGGGATTTGACTTTATCTTGCGCGGGGGTCGAGTTTATTTTGCGCGGAGGTTCGAGTTGCGCGCATCAAAGACTGCCCCATGGAGGTGTCTGTTTTGGCGCGGGAGGCCGGAAAACCCCGCGTTTTAGGGGCGGGAATCAAAAAGTTTTGCGCGGGAATAAAAGTGCGCCATATAGGTCAGGCCCAGTATAGTAAACAATGGTGTGTGTTCCGAGGGGATAAGACTCAGTATTGTATTGCAGCAGAGGAAATAAGGAGACATCGCATTTACGACTTCGCGGCGAATATAAAGGCACGAATATGAAATAATGTTGCCACCCCAGCAGCGGCCCGTCGGCGGCAGAGCCCATCCAGTGCTCTAAGGGAAGGAACATCTCCGCCAGGAGGCCATCCGGGTCGAACAGCACCGAGGCCTGCGCATTATCGAGGTACTCGTCGAGCCTCTGGACGAACAACGCATCGTGCGGCGACGCGCAGATGTCGAGCGAATAGCTCACGAGCTGCAGCTCACTCGCGATGCTACACCGGACACTCAACAAGATTGGCAACGGGAGAGGCTGACAACACGCACCTCTCGAGGTCCCGCAGGCGTTCGGGCGGGAGCACCCCCGCTATCACCGCGTCATCCAACGCGAACAGCGCGTAGTCGCGCAGCATGTTCCATTGTATTGGGAAGTGGTGGATCGGCGGGAGATACCGGCTGCCGCGCGCGAGTAGGCGCACGCCGAGCGCCGCCATCTCACGCGCCGGTGCACACAGGAGGCGCATGCGCTCTTCTGCGTGCGTGCCGTAGGTCGCGGGGCCGTTCAACGTGCGGTATTCGAGCTCGCGGTACAGCGGGAGGGCGAGGCCCACGAAGCCGAGGACGAGGCCGGACGTACATCGCCGCACGAGCCATCTTCGTCGGCGAGAAACGGCGTGTGGTACGCCGGGGCGGATGTGACGAGCACGGCGTCCCCGCGGTCGAGCACGAGAGAGAGGATCGTGTGGAGGAGCGACAGGGACGCTAGAAACTGCATCACTGCGCCTTCGGAGACGGAGCTGAGGCGTGCGTTGTCTGATTGCCGCCTTTGGTTTTCGCACACGACGGAAATAATCAAGGCGCACCTCCAGCGATCGTCTCCCATAACCGACGTGCGAGGCAGGTGACGTGGAACATGTCTATAAGGTGAAAAAAAGTACGGTCGCAAGGAGTTTAATGAATTTGAGGACGTACATGCCTCATAGCCTCAAACAACGGAGCGGGACCGGGCTTCCAGCAGCGCCTTCCAGGGGAAGCCAGCAATGCCTCGGCCGTGGGTGGTTCTCCGGACAGGAAGAGCTGGTCGTCGCGGGTACTACAAGAAGGATTAATACGCGAAGAAGACGATGAAGGGAGAATATCCCGACATTAAAACGGCCTTCTGCTCCTAATCGCCGCAAGGGCCTCAGCCATCTACGCGAGTGACGGGTTCATACAAGAAACCATAAGAATTTTGAACGCTCACAAGGAACCCGGCCCAAAAAGGCCCGGATATAGAAAGAGCAGTGAATGTCCGCCAGAAAGGGGCTAGAGCGCGGAGATGGGATATATACGCGCTGGCCCATGGGCGTGAGGTGCTGCCGACATCGCCTGTAGTCTCGCTTGTGTCCAAAATGAAACAAAGACAAGGGGCAACGCTCACCCTAAGCAATGAGATCGAGGAGAAAACACGATGCAGCGTTTTCGTTGGAGACCTCGGGCATGATTCCACAGTCCCACGCCGCCTTGAGCGCCATAGTATGGAGTGCACGATGCACCGCCGATCTCCTTGCGCCGCACCCGCGCACATTTGACTTTGAAGCAAAGAATGCCTGATCATAAAATGATTCAGGGCGGGGACCGTCGCCGAGCATGACTTCATGGTACGAGACAAGAGAGGAAAACGCGATGATACATAGGGCAAGAACCCTACATTGCGGAGGAAGAAAACACAGTTGAAAGGATACCGCGCGGATCTTCGTGTTGATGGAGGTGGCTCTGGTAAGTGGATTTAGGACTTGAGCCAATTGGTCGAAGCCTGTGCTCCATGATTAATAACTGCCAGCGAAATGAGATGTTCTTACATTGAAAGAAGTGAGAAACGAGCTGAGGTGTGAGCTCTGGGCACTCGGCTGTGCTTGCGTTGACCGGATGGACACAGTCATCGATGAAGAGGACGGTGCATAAGACACCAGCTCCTGCTGCGGAGGGGACTCTGGTTCCGTGATTGGATTCTTGCGCGGCCGGCCACGAGGAACTGGCGTGGTTGTGCATCTGAGGGGGTTGTCACAGGCGTCTTAAACGATCAACTGGAACCTACACGAGATTCTTCTCCGCGCATCGGGGGCATGGTGCGCCGTATGGCTGCGGATGGCACAAAAACGCGCCGGGACTGATGCAAGTGGGTGTGAGTAACAGACAGTACCGATAGGCAATGACATGAAGCTGAACGAGCCTTGCAGAAATCACAGGCTGGGGTTTTGGTCGTCTCTTCTCTCGTATTCGCGGCGTTGGCATGTGGGCAAGAGGGTGGACTATCATCAATTCACACGAGGTCACATTCAGGCTGTGCCGTGACTGCGGTCCGCCATGCCGATAAAGGATATGTTTCTTTTGTAAAAATTTAATTACCGAAACTCTGCAGTAACCTACGACAGAGAAATATCACGAAATGTAAATTTGCTAGAGGCATAAAAGGACTCTGAGAAGGACCAAAGATTGAACATTCAGGTTAGGTTCGCTTACTGAACCGCATCTTTGAGAGGATAAATTCCGATCTTGTTCCGATCTCGTTGCTAGACATGGGGTCGGAATATCGGTGGTCACGGTCTTTTCCTGCAGCTTCAGGACATTGGTTGCAATTCCTTGGATCGCTATAACGGCTGGGGAAAAGAAAGGCGACAAAATCGGAGATCACCAAGACTTTGATCTCCGCTCAGTGCCGGCCGTGGTCCCGGCGGTTCAACAGATACAACCTCGGCCTGATGAGTCAGATCAGCCGGTTGATCGGCATGATTACAACAGCGCCTGGCAGCGCTCGGCGTAGTGACTCGTCAGAAAACAAAAAGATGATGGTGCTTGTTCCTATGCAATATAACAAACGTAAAACTTGGACTGAATTGTGTCTGCATGTCTCAACCACTGGCTGTACCACATCATCGTTACCGGATGCCGCGAACATAGTCTCTTATAAACAGACGTTACAACAAATTTTGCTCGTACCTCGCGTGTTCTACCACGAGCAGTGAACTTGTCGCATGGCGTATCCATGAATCTCAACTTCCAAAGAATTTTCACGCTGCTTATCTTAATCTAACCTTCTTTTTACTAGTCTCTTGTAGACAGACACTTCAACTCGAAGCTCATACTTCGTTTTATTGAAATCTGGGGGGTCCTGATCAGAATCTTTTGGCTGGTGATTTCCAATCATTTGCCAAATGCTCGAAACTGGCCATCAAGCTAGTCCAATAGCGAGAGGCACCGGCCAATTCACAAAATTCTGAACAGACAGATTCTTTGCAGCCAGGTAAAGTGTCGGTCTACACCGTTGTCCGCTGGAAATACACGAATCTCACCCCTAAAAGGTGATTGGTCATACTAATAAGTGAATACCCTGATCGGACCCCGTGGTAAAACAGGATATCTTTTGCACAGCTACCACTATCTGATATTCACGATTCTTTATTCACCTGTGCTTCTCTTCCAATCCAATACGGCCGATCTCGTCCCAACTTGACTTTATGAACAGAAACTAGTGGTACAATGCGACTGCCGCTGCGATAGAGGCTCCGTATCAAATTCAAAACTCAAACAAAGATGCTATCATGTTACACCCGTTGCCCATCATGGCCGCCAACCACAATCAACCCACCCTTACTTTGGATGTATTCGTCAGTACCTATGAAGATGTGAGCAAGGGTGATGATGCCAAATGCATGAACCTACCTTTTGGTTCCAAATTCCTGCAGGAGACGCCTCACGTCGAGAGCCCGAGAGACCCCTCGCTTGCGAGTGTCTTCCATTCTGAAAGACGCGACCCCCGCTTTCGGTGCCTGATTGATTTTTGCTTGTCCCAGCAGTTGGCCGGCGCAGATTCAGGGTCAACATCAGGCTGTTTGTGTACCTAATATGTCATAGTGAGCACCGTAAGTTAGTCCAGCGCATAGATTGACGGACACTTTGCCTAAAATATATGCACTACAGAGCACAAGTCAATTAAAATAAGCTCAATGGATCATGATTTGCTGACTTACGGTGCAAAATGAAAGTTTGTGGCTGGATAGCTCACGAACATCGCCAAGTCAATTGCTGCACAGATCGCGGAGGCAGCGCCTGTTTGTACCACACGATGAATCAATGCAGTAAGCATCGTTTCCGTAGGACTCCAGGCCGATTTTTGTTTGGCCCGGGTTAACTGCAAGCGTTTAGAGAAAGTTGCACGCGGTGCTCGGGAGGGACGCACAATGAAGGTCATAGACGCAGTAATAATGACATCGACGGTAAAACTGGTTGAAAGCCAGAGCTATGAACTTCTGAGCACCCCTCCCTGGTTCGAGGTGGGAATTTGCGTACCGTAACCTCGGGATGCACCTGTGCCAGCTCGGTCTGTGTCGGGGTGTGAAGCACCTACATTGGAATGAGCATAATTCATTGTGAAATTGATGGGAGAGCTCACCAGGCCCCCCGCCACTATAGCAGCAGTGCCCTGGGTGAATGCGAGCTAATAAATCACACGTCTCAATAAAGGACTTTGAATCTAACTTTGGACGGACCACAACGATCAAGGCAGAAACGGCTTTGAGGAACTGGCTCGGTGCCAGGACCCAGATGCGCCTGAGAAGCCATGAGCATTGCATGAACTATGCGCCATCTGTGCGTGCTCACCATGCATAGAACATCTGAACCATGGCGGTAACTATAGAGCGGCAGTTTAAGAAGTACCGGTGCTGGCGTTAGAGTACGTGCTGCTCACCGATACCACACAGGATTGGAATCATGGAAGCACTCCATGGGACAAAGTTGAAGTCGGCGGGGTTCCCCCAAGTTGTGATGATAAAAAACCAGCCGAAGTGGGTCGAGGTGATCGTCTGGGCCACATCGAGGATGAATAGCGCATTAACTTCAGTCACACCTCTTAAGCACTCCGCCTGCGCAAGGAAATATAGTCGTACCGAGGATCCGCAACGAGAGCTGGTCGGTCGGAAATGTTTGATAGTAGGTGTCTGGCGGCGATGAAATATATCAATGAATGTGGGTTTCTCGCGGCGCAGCGCTCACAGTACTGCATGACCAGCATCCCCATAAACATCCAATTGAGAAAGCTTCCTATATACTAGAGATCCGTGTTAGTCGGGATCCCTTTACAGGAAATATGCTTGGTACCAAAGGCCCAATGCTGTGGTGGTCTCGGTTTGGAGATGTCCGGTAATAAAGCAGAGCGCAGCGTACATTGGTCCAACATCGAGCAGAGCAGACGGCATCTTGAGAATGCGGCGAGTGCGTGAACGAGTGGTGAGACGGTAGTACCGTGGGTCCAGAAGGAAGGGTTACCGACCCTAGTTCAGGTCCTATGCTCTTTTTAATCACCTGGCTATGCCGTTTGTTGTTGGCCGCGGGGTTCGAAAGAAGGAGAACCCAAGGAGAACCCGATCATCATCCAAGTTCGTCTCCTGGGGCTGCAACCGTCTGATGAAGCAATCCAGAATATTCATTCATACATAGGACCCTATAGAACCGCAGTTGGTAAATATTATTTCGGCATTTCGTGTGGGTTTCTTTGTGAGGTGTGAGGAATCTGATTCTTAGATGTATGCCTTTCTCTTCTAAGATCCTGGCTTGATGCTTTAGAATCGGCCGCCTAAAGAATAAGACCGTTGTGACTAAGGTGCCGCAGCTTCGGGCATTCTCATGCTAGAGGGAAGAGCCGCATGGTGACGATCGTTTCACTTGTGGCTCATCCCACAATCCTCTCACTCACGTATCATTGACCCTTCCATCAATCAGACCGAAGCTGACGGCACTTGTCGATGTCTTCGAGGAACTTTACCTCGGGTGCGTGATCTAGGACGAATCAAGCTCCCCCAACACATACCTGCATGACCGGCAGGAGAACCGGTATGTACCCTTGTACAACCATGTAGGTGGGACAGGGTGGGATTCCATGCTCAGACAATGATGGCTTCCGCAGGATTCGTGAGGTGACTATTACGAGACCCGTGCTCACATAGAGCAGCAAAGTGGTTGGTGCCACAAGCAACATGAATTAATGATCAGCCATTGGGGATGTAAAAATTTCCTTGTCACACCGAAAGACATAATGTCCAGATTCCACCATTTTCCATTTACCTGTCTGTGTTCTTTGAACATAAATCAGTCGGCGATTCAGCATCACGAAATTCCCCGATATGCCTTCGTGGCTCCGCGGCGGTTGGCGCCACAATGGATCAGGCGGCGGAGCACAACCGGGTATATGACAGTTGGCGCCCTGCAGATGTAAAATTGGAATCATTACACAGTGCTGGTTGCGCGACGGTATAGCAGAAGAGAGCAAAAGTAGCTGCAAAAGTTATCTCACGCGAGACGGGAGAATCTCCTGACCAGGTTCTCCGTCGCACGTAATTCATATTAGCTCCATTTGTACCCAATCCGCTGGCCGGGATGGCACTTATCACCGGCGGCTTACCTTGGGGGACGCCCGCAAACAGAAATACCTATATAGTGCCGGTTGACTCAATTGACTCGCTTCGGCAAGGTCACCTTCTTTGAATCCTGTTGGCTTTCTGTTCCTTCCATGTAATTGACTCGGTTTTGCCAGTCTCGCCAGCTCGGTTTCCCCAGCTCAGAAGATCCTGTACGGTCCATAAGTAGTCGTGGTAGTCATCTCCTTTGAGTTGATTGGTCCGTGCAGTTGCTGCAGCCGGATTTCCAATGCGGCGGCGTGCGCTGGTAACCCGCGACGGGTATGCCGCAGCTTATCCCGCTCCGCCGTAGTCTCGTAAATCAGAATTTATAACGTTACGATGAGAAGAATCTCATTCTCATGTGCTTCCCCGCCGTATGGTCTTTTTTGCGACTTTGAGCTTTTCTACCTCGCATGGGATGCCCCGAGTTCTTGAAGGTTGGACTCAATAGTAATGTCGAGTCGATCTAGGTCTCAGATCCAGCGTTAGTGTGGATATTCCGAGGTCAGCGGCATAGATCGGCGGATATTGGACATCCTCCGACTGCTTCATCAGCGAGTCAGTGATCGGATACTTAGTGTTTACTAATGGTGATCTCCGTCGTCAAATACAATGTAAAATCCGCCAGAAACCATCGGATCTCGCTGAATTTCCTCCTGAAATTTGGATCAGTTAGCTAGTTTTCCCATGTTCCCTCAGGTCTCCGTCCTCGCGGAGGGACTCATCCACAACGAGCTTGGATGTGAAAGATTCCTGTAACCAATTTAAGGAAACAGGTCTACAATCAGCTAATCCTAGGTTTAGAGCAAGCCTGTGCCGCTCGGTAAGCCGGCCCTTCGCTGAAGGTGTGCCCGTAGTCTGTTTGGTTGGTATTTGTGTTTGTTTTTATGTCCGGCATTGCGCGGCATCGTCAAAATGGAGCTTGTATGATACCGAACCTAAGCTAATCTCAGCTCGCATCATAGCGGTATCTTCCGGATTTCTCTTTCCAACGTTTCAGGTGACCGGCAACCTCCGAGACCAGACTCTTCCTTTTCCGGCGCTTTGAAAACAAGCTTTCCTCTTCTCAGATTACGGCGGCAACTTCCGAGATTTAGGTCTGGACTCTTTCCTTTCCGGTGGCTTGAACAGCTTTCCTTGTCGCATTGCCGCGGCAACTTCCGAGACCGCGGTCTAGACTCTTCCTTTTTCCGGCTTCCCCAAACTCCTTTTTTTCTTCTTTTTTTTTCTTTCTGGAGCATTTGGTAGGCCCATTCCTTGCTCCTGCCTGTACACGGCTATCCCGGCTTTCATCGGAATTTGACGGGAAAAATATTCATTGGAATCCAATAGGAATTGATTGCCGAAAAAGTCCTTTTTTGAGCCCCAGCCTTCTGGTGTGGTTCCAAAATTGTGGGAAGCCGGCGGAGGGGACTGATGACCCCTCGGTCAACAAACCGTGGCCTTAGCTTACTTGAATCGAAAAAAGCCCAAAAAAAAACCATTGCATTCCAACGGTTATTTTTCCCGTCAAATTCCGATGGAAGCCGGGATAGCCGTGTAGCTAGACTCATAACCAGTCTGCCTACGAGCAGCAAAAATGTGGCAAGCACTTTGCAAAGAACATAAACTAAAAAACATCCATCCAGCATTGACCTCCAAACCGTCGAATATGTAACAAAATCCAAAAATTTAAAGGCAGGCTCAGCAGCATATATTCACGAGTTATGCAGCAAAACGCACACCAATGCATCCTATTTATGGTGCACTCTGTCAGAATTTGCATTCTCAGTGGTGTTTGTAGGTGACACAGCTAATGTGGAGGCACTGTGGAGGTTACAGGGGTACCCGGAGGGCCTTGTGAATTTGATTCGATGGTGATTTTTCAGTTCATTAGGCCTGTTACCCCCATGCGGATATGACGAAGGACAGAGCCTCTGAATGTGACCTCGTGTGAATTGATGATAGTCCACCCTCTTGCCCAACATGCCAACGCCGCGAATACGAGAAAAGAGACGACCAAAACCCCCAGCCTGTGATTTCTGCAAGGCTCGTTCAGCTTCATGTCATTGCTATCGGTACTGTCTGTTACTCACACCCACTTGCATCAGTCCCGGCGCGTTTTGTGCCATCCGCACCATACGGCGCACCATGCCCCCGATGCGCGGAGAAGAATCTCGTGTAGGTTCCAGTTGATTGTTGAAGATGCCTGTGAAACTCCCTCAGATGCACAACCACGTCAGTTCCTCGCGGGCGGCCGCGCAAGAATCCAGTCCCAGATCCGCAGTCCCCTCCGCAGCAGGAGCTGGTGTCTTATGCACCGTCCTCTTCATCGATGACTGTGTCCATCCCGGTCAACGCAAGCACAGCCGAGTGCCCAGAGCTCACACCTCAGCTCGTTTCTCACTTCTTTCAATGTAAGAAACATCTCATTTCGCTGGCAGTTATTAATCATGGAGCACAGGCTTCGACCAATTGGCTCAAGTCCTAAATCCACTTACCAGAGCCACCTCCATCAACACGAAGATCCGCGCGGTATCCTTCAACTGTGTTTCTTCCTCCGCAATGTAGGGTTCTTGCCCTATGTATCATCGCGTTTCCTCTCTTGTCTCGTACCATGAAGTCATGCTCGGCGACGGTCCCCGCCCTGAATCATTTTATGATCAGGCATTCTTTGCTTCAAAGTCAAATGTGCGCGGGTGCGGCGCAAGGAGATCGGCGGTGCATCGTGCACTCCATACTATGGCGCTCAAGGCGGCGTGGGACTGTGGAATCATGCTCGAGGTCTCCAACGAAAACGCTGCATCGTGTTTCTTCCTCGATCTCATCGCCCAGGGTAAGGGTTACACCCGTCTTTGCTTCATCTCTGAAAGTGAGACTACAGGCGATGTCTGCAGCAGCTCACGCCCATGGGCCAGCGCGTATATGTCCCATCTCCGCGCTCTAGCTCCCTCGTGGCGGACATCCGGCGTCCCTCCTGCATCCGGGGCTCGGTGGGCCGGGTTCCTTGTGAGGTTTTCGAAGTCTGTGCTGTATGGATACTCATCCCATGCATGATATAGATGGTCGAGGGGCTTGTGGCAACCAGAAACAGGAACCCCATTCTAATGTCGCTTTTTTCGCGTTTGTCTTTATCTTTCACTTCATTAATCCCTGTTGTAGCACCCACGACGATCAACTCCTACTGTGCGGCTCTGCACCGTCCACGGCTGAGGCGCTATTGGCTTCACTGGAAGGCGCCGCTGGGACACCCGGGGCTACCCCCATTCATGAAGCTATGAAGCCATGTGCGTTGCAAAGTGGATTTTACCCATAATTTCATTTTTGAGCGGTCCTCGGATGCCTGTACAGATACGTTCCACGTCACATGTCTTGCACGAAAATTATGGAACACAATCACAGGAGGTGTGCCTGGACTATTTCTGCCCTGTGCGAACATTAAGTCATCAATTAGACAATGCACGCTTTAGCCCCGTCTCCGAGGGCGCCGTGATGCAGTTCCTAGGGTCCTTGTCACTCCTCCACGCCATACTCTCATCCTCCTTGACCGCGTAGACGCCGAACTCGGCACATCCACTCCTGACCCCCAGACGCCCTACCTTTCTACCGCGGACGGCATCGTGCGCGCCTGCGCGTCCGGCCTTATCCTCGGCTTCGCGGGCCTTGCCTCCCGCTGCACCGTGAGCTCGAATACCGGGCGCAATCCCTACCCAGACAGACCATCTGCGCCGCGGCGCGCACGCGCAAGAGCGCATGTTCCTCCTTCGTTCACAGGCGCGCGAGATGGCGGCTCTGGGCGCAAGCGCGCTCGCACGCGCCAGCCGGTACCTCCCGCCGATCCACTACTCGCCGATGCAGTGGAACACGCTCCGCGACTACGCCCAGTTCGCGCTGGAGGAGGCGCCGGTGGCGGGGGTACTCCTCCCCGAGCGCCTGCGGGACCTCGAGAAGTGCGTGCTGTCAGACTCTTATACGCTTGCCAATTTTGTTGAGTGTTGTGTGTAGTCTCGCGCACGAGCTACGCCTCGTCAGTTATTCGCTGGACATCTGCGCTTCGCCGCATGATGCGCTGCTCGTGGAACGGCTTGACGAGTACCTGGATAATGCCCAGGCTGCGGAGCTGTTCGACACGGAGGGCCTCCTGGCGGAGATGTTCCTTCCCCTGGATCCGTGGATGAGTTCCCCCGGCGGTGGGGCGCTGCTGGGGTAGCATTCACGTTCGTGCGTTGATTTCCGCTCTGTGCGCATGGGGAAATAATTTGCACTTTTCCCCCGACCCCGTCTCCGAGGGCGCAGTCGCGAGGCAATGGAAGCAGGCCGAACTCGTGAGGCACGTAATGATCATTGGTTGTACATCTGCCGCCGCGGATTTAAATTTCGTTCATCTGCGAGTCTGAGATGTCTTTCGTCAGATGGCCATGCGTGACTGAAACTTCCGTCTGAATACAAAGTCCCGATAATAGATTCGGGCGGGGGCAGCGTGGAGGTCTGTCTCAGTCTCATCCCGACGAGTCCTGTGTGTCTGTGCGTGATCCGAGCGGAGTCAAAGTCGGGAATCACGGCGGATCAAAATGATCAGAGACTTGTCAGAGACTTTCTCTCCTAAACTGTGGCGGTCAAAGACCGTCAGCCCTTCCTTCTTGACACCGTACTACCTCTCTTCCACTTCAATACCCGCCGTATTCACAAGATGGCGGCTCTTCTCGATGTTGCACCCATGTACGCTGCACTGTGCTCACTGCTATATCATAATATCACCGGACATTGCTAAGCCCCATCTCAACAGCATTGGGCCTTTGGTATAAAGCATCATTCCGTGAAGGGGTCACGACTAACACGAATTGCTAGTATATAGGAACCTTTCTCAACTGGATGTTTATGGGGATGCTTGCCATGCAGTACTGTGAGGTGGTGGGTCACGAGAAACCGCAGTCATTGATATCTTTCATCGCCGTCAGACACCTACTATCAAACGTTTCCCACCGAGCAGGTTTCGCTTCGGATCCTCGGTACTTCCCCATTTTCCTCGAGCGGGTGGAACGCTCAACCAGTGGGATTGCAGTTAATGCGCTACTCGTCCTCGGTGTGGCCCAGACCATCACCTCGACCCACTTCGGCTGGTTCTTCATCATCACAACTTGGGGGAACCCGGGCGACTTCAATTTTATCCCGTGGAGTGCTTCGATGATTCCAACCCTTTGTGGTATCGGTGAGTGATAGGTACTCTAACGCCAGGCTCCAGCCTTGGTACTTAATAAACTATTCTCTAGTCACTGCCATCGTTCAGATGTTTTATGCGTGGTACGCAATGCACCGAAACGCACCGTCCAATACCGATCGTTTTTCAGGCGCATCTGGGTCCTCGCGCCAAACCGGTTTTTCAAAGCTGTTTCCGCGCTGGTCGTTCTGGTCCGCCCAAAGTTCTACTCAAATTATTTTATTGAGACGCGACTTTATTAGCTCGCATTCACTCAAGGCACTGCTGCGGTACTTGCGGGCGCCCTTGTGAGTCGTTCCGTCAAATTCCTGATGTATCATGCTCATCCCCATGTAGGTACTTCACACCCCCACAAAAGCAGAGTTGACACTGGTGCATCCCGAGGTCACCGTACGAAATTTTCGAACACGATTCAGGGAGGGTAGCTCACTCCTTTACAGCTCTGGCTTTCGACTAGTTTCACCGTCGATGCCATTATCACTACGTCCATGACCTTCATCGTGCGTCCCCCCTAGAATCGCGCGTAACTGCCTCTCACTCCGTACAGTTGATGCGGGCCAAACAACAATCGGCTTGGGGTCCCACAGAAACGATGCTGAATGCGTTGATTCATCGTGTCGTACAAACGGGTGCCGCCTCCGCGATTTGTGCAGCGGTCGAGTTGGCGATGTTCGTGATCTATCCAGCCACAAACTATCATTTCGTGCCGTGAGCGAACGAATCTAGATCCGCTTCCCTGCTCCAATTAACGTATGCGGCATCTTATAGTGCATATATTTTGGGCAAAGTGTGCGTCGATCTACTCGCTGGACCAACTTCCGATGCTTACCCTACCATATCAGGTACACGAACAGCCTGATGTTGACACTGAATCTGCGCCGGCCAACCACGCCGACAAGCAACACACAATCATGGGTCGACAGCGGGATACCTTCTTTCAGAAAGGACGAAACTCATGAGCGTAGTGTCACCGGAACTCTTCACGTGGAGGCATCCCCCGCTCGAACTTGGAACCAGAAGACCTTGTCAACATCGTCGCAGGGCACTGAGGAATACCTGCCAGAGGGTAGGGTGGTTGTGGGTATCAGTCAGGGTGCCAGTGAACAAGTGTAAGGTTGCGTCATCTCATCTCTGCTTGAAACATATTATGGCGACGATAACATTGTACTACTTTCTGTCTGAAACCAATCCTGAATGTAAAATCCATGGTCATTATTTCGCTAGCATCTTCTTCCAAAAGAAAGTACGGCCACACAAGATCAAGATCGTACAGAACACGTGATCCTGTGCTCGCATATGATCACCTGTGCAATCGTCAATTCGTCTAAAGATGCCCGCATATATCCGCTACCGCGCAGTAGGTAGGGCCCGCCAAAATATTCCAGTTTGTAAACTGATTTACACAGGCCCGCCGCTACTTCACGTCCTACTTAGCTGCGGAATTTTTATCCCGCGAATGATTCGGAATGAATTCCTCGTAGTTGGTGGCGCCAGCGGCACAAAGAATCGAACAGCATATTAATCGCAGCCATCGCGAGAGTCTGTCTGGGCCGACGGGTAACGTACCCTGGAATTCATATCGCCTGAAGGATTCTAAGGATGAGAATTGCGGTGGGGATTCAAGAGCGTTACTACAAGCGCAGCTCCCGCAACCAGTGGCTAAATGGGACACGAACAAGGTAAGTTTGGAGCACACTGCTATGGTTTCACTTTTTTTATGATGACCGTTGTGGAAGTAGCGTTCGACTTCGAGCCACGAAGGCTATACAAAGATGCTGCTGCACCAGAAATAATGCTTCCTGCTGTGAGCTTTTCGTGAATCTGGTCCTTATGGGATGTGATCTGATATTCTCGCTTTGTAACAGATCTAAGTCAACGTCTTTCCGCTTGACACCGGAGATATAACACAATGTAGGTGTAGAAAAGGGTCAAATTCGAACCTCGATCCTCGTAATCATTGAGACCCGCTCCGGAACGTCAATTGCGCAGGATGAGGGAGTAAACCGGTTCAAATTTAAATCACACTCCAAATGCACACATCAAGTACGGTACGTTGTGTTCGAAATCGATGCTTCCGAATGCAGTATCGCTTAAGGATTTTCCAGACAGGGGTTCGGGATTATCCGCTCGGGGACAGCCGGTTCAAATCATCGATGAATATTGTCTGAATTTTCGAGGCGATTCTTGTTTGAAGATTGTTTCAATTTTTCCTGGGGCCGATCACGAGTACTCTCGCCATCATGACGACGCCTATGTCGCCGGGGGTGCACATCGCTTGTCCTTCAGGTCTCCGCGTTCGTCCATGTCGTAGGGATCCCCCTTTCGAATATTGCATAGCCCTGTTCGACGGGGCCAACACCATAACCGCACTGCTACCGGGTGAGCTTAGCGGGCGGCTTCATCCGATGGTCCCCCTAGCGCGGGCTGTCGTCGCACGGGAACGGATTGAATGATGGGACCATCCACGAGGGGGTGCTCGGTGCCTTCATCATGACGCCGAAGGGCCTGGGGAAATTGAGGCGGCTGCCGCGCGTTGAGGCGGCACTGAGGCAGCGTGAGGCGGCGTTTCGCCGAACTTATTCCGAACCTTGGTAAACCCATCGTGGAGTTATGAATCTCTAAAATAATGGTTTTGGGGGGCCTCTGTGCACTCAGAGGCCCTGAAAACTAAATTTTAGCATCAAATTCTGGTTCAGTTCAGGGGGAAAGTAAACCCCGAGGTTGATTTCAACAAAGATGTTGTGGTACATATGTCGTTCATTGTTTCAATGTGTTTAACAGCTGGTCTGCAACATTCTGAAGTCAATACAATTACACTTCATTTGCACCTCGGTGCACCTCATCGCCGCCTCATCGCCGCCTCAATGCCGCCTCAACGCGCCTCAGTGCCGCCTCGACACAGCCACCGCCGCCTCAGTGCCCCCTCGATGCCGCCTCAGTGCGCCTCAGTACCGCCTTAACCTGCGACAGTGCCGCTTCACTTCATCTCATTAATCGGGTGATTTCCACCGTATCAGTAACTAGAGCACTCGTTCCTGGATGCAAGGCCTGAGTTCCACTTGCAGAAGGATATATGTACCAGGGTGACCGGGGCCGGGTCAACACATAATTCTGCACGAGATCCAATCTACGGAAAATCTATCAATACAGAGCAGTAGCTCACAGCATTCACCATCGCATGAAGGTATCAGATAACATACAGTGTAACCCTCTAAATCAGTACCGGGAATGGGCCAACCTTGTTGAATAAAGTAAATTGAACCTTGTTCAAAGTATTTAGGGTAGGCACACTGTACTGGAGTACGTTGGAAACATGATAATTATGGAGAGAGAGCCTTCAAACCTCCGGGGAGTTGGGTTGAGACAGTTCACCGAATCCTGCATTAATTACATTGTGTTTCAGTCTGATTCTATTCCAACTTTGAACTTAGTAGTCCCGCAGCATATTCAAACTTATATTGGTCTGGCATCTAGACTCACGCAGTCCAGTCACAGCTGGAAGTGACTTCGAGCGCATGAGCTATCGGAAAATGAGAGCCACAAAGTGCTCAAACCGATGTAAGGTCGGAGTCCTGAATAGCCTGTAATCTGTGCAAGCTTTATATTGAGCAACAGTACATTGCATAATTTGAGTTGTTAGGGAAGTGAGGTACGGACTTCCCAGCCACTGAATAGAAGATTATGTGTGCTTAGTTATGTGTGCTTGGGGGTGGAACATTAACCCGAGCGAGGGAGTCATTAGATCAGATTCAGCCAGATTGATCGCACTGTGCATGTGGACAAAATGTTAAGAAAATAACATTTGATGCTCGAGTGACTACTTGGAACCAAGAAAGCTGCTCGTTGTAGCAGGGCTCACGGGTATTCCACCCGACTGCAACTCCTACCCTTCCTCCATTTAATGATCACACCACAGAGTCCCACAACACACTTTGCAAGATTTCATCAGGACTGTATTGAGACTGCGTCGCAGCAACGTTACGGTTGATCACCGGTCTACTGTAAATCCACCGTGAGTACAAAGTTAGGCGCAGAAAATCCTGCCCGGGAAAAGGGACTATCCTGCGATAATCACTACAGTCGTGGCCCGAATAGTAGCAATAACGGGTAGATTATTGGTTACCCCTCGGTAGACTCGTTGTTCATCTTGTGGACCTCGCGAGTATAATAAATCCCCCCCCCCCCCCCCCCCTGAGAGCTGTGTTAGGAATCTGAGCATAGGATCAACCAAGGCGAGACTCCGATTGTCAATTGGAGTATTTGAAAGTACCTAGCAGTATCTGCAAGCCATTCAACATGCAATTTTATATCCAGTCGCCATCGCGGTCAGTTAAATTCAATAGGAAATCTAGATTCAACTTCTGCCTGAGGTCAGCGGTCAGTTCATCGCAGTGTTTGCCAATTTTGTCGGCATAAACATGAAGTAGTCTCGTGCTGTAATGTTCCAGGTGAGTGGAATAAGTTGCAATTATCAGAAACAAAGAGTTCCCTGCAGTGGACTAGGTTTGATTGGCCAAATCATGAGTGAGGGTTTTTTGTAAACAAATGATGTATTAGCACTTATAAACACTGTGCGAGCTTAATTTGAGTTCCAGGAATGAGTGTTGAAGGAACTGGGGCTTATGCAACACCTGCCGCCTCAAAACACAGTCACCGCCGCCTCACTGCCGCCTCACTGCCGCCTCAACGCGCCTCAACGCCGCCGCACGCGCCTCAATTTCACCCAGCCCGACGCCGAATCATAGTTTCCGATGTCCAATCGTGTGGCCAGAATAATGGTCGTGGAGGCGATGCACATCATCGAGGACCGCGACGATTTCATTGTAGTCCCGCGACTTACATAACTCAACCCTGGGTTCCCGCAGAGATTTACTGATACCATTTACGCATAGTAATAATCCAGACCTGATGAACTCAATGAATGGAGAACCAGAGCGAAGGAACATCACCAGCCACAGCAACTAGGGCGCAGGCACATAATCAAGGAGAAGCTGACGAAGCATAAGCGATCAAGCGGGCCGCAGTGCACATGTTACAGATCTGGCATATTTATACCTGAGTAGAGTCAATGATCAACTCAGAACACACGCCTTTCCCCACAATGCCCACCCTCTCGATATTCGGCGCTATTGGAAAGCAAGCAAGTCATGCGCAAGTGTTGATGTCGTTTCGCATCGCAAGGCTCCGCGGTGCTGAGTGCTGTATTGGCGGATGGGGCGTTCACGCCTCGGGCCGTAACCCGCAGTCCCGACTCTGATTCCGCGAAGGCGCTCAAGACGAAGGGCGTCGAGGTCGTCAAAGGCGACTTATTTGACGTGGAATCCTTGAAGGAAGCTATCAAGGGCAGCGACGCGGTCTTCGGGGTACGTCTCCGGGACGCTGTTCCTGGGTATTTCAATTTACATATGGTCCCAGGTGACGAACTTCTGGATCCTGCGGTATTCCCTGGAACACCGAACGGAAGTGGGGAGATCGTTCAAGGCAAGAATTTGGTCGACGCCGCGAAGGCCGTCGGCGTCAAATTCTTCGTTTGGAGGCGAGCTTTGCGAAGCACAGCATATGCACACCAGCTGACAGGAATTTCAGCGGGCTGCCGAGTTCGACGGCATTATCTAACGGGAAGTACTCGAAGGTGTACCACATTGATAGTGAGAGGAGATCTATCCAGTTCTTTGCTCACGACCTAACATGCCTGCAAGGCTGAGATCTGGAATATCTGAAGTCCTCGGTGTTCCTTGCGCGGCCGTCGATACAGGATACTTCGCTGACAACTTGGTGGGGTACGCTTCAATCTTGTTACATGAAATCTCCTGGTTGACTCTACTCAGGTGGGCGCTGCAGAAGACGGACACCGGGTATACTATTCCCGTGGCAAAGTACAGCCCAACGTCCACCCAGACATTCACATGGGTGGCGAACGACCTCGGCCCGTCCGTCGTCGCTCTCCTCAAGAATTACCGGGATTCCCCGAAGAACATCTTGAGGAAAGCCTTCCCGGTGGTGACTTTCATCGAGACGTATCCCGCGGTGGCGAACAAGATCTCTGCAGGTACGGCTGAGTCCCGCAAATTGGTGCCGTTTGTCTGAACGTCGAGCTGTTATCTAGCCATCGGCAAAGAGGTGACCTTCGTGTCCATCGACACCGCTGGACTCGAAGAGTTAGACGTCATGGTACGCCCTACGAATGTATCCGTCGGGATGTGCTTATTCTGATGGACCGCACAGTATGCCTACCAATCCGATTGTGGATTGTACAAAGACACGCCGGTCCCGAACCCTGATCTCGTAGCTCTTGGAGCCAAATTCGGGACTCTGGAAGACTTTATTTCATCCGAGATTGTTCCTCACTTCTCTTAATCTGCCTCTCGACTCTCTGTGTTCCGCACATGTATAACTGAATATAAATAACAAGTGAGATCTGGGATGGAATAGGACCTGGCCTTGTGTCGGGATACCGGGAAAGTGTTTCCAATATCGCGAACTCTCGGCCGACCCTTCAGCGGCGCAGATCTAGGAAGTTCATGTGGTTTGGGTACCACTGATTTCGAGACTGGTAGTGTATATTTCGTACAACTTCAGGACTGATTATTCCGCGGTGAGAGAACACGCACGGCGTGCTGGCTAAGGCTCCATATTCAATCGGCGCGACGATGAGCTTGGTAGCGGACAGCGCGTTGGTGAAGCTCGAAGGCTATGGCAAGTGAGGCGGGAGGCGAACTTGAATGCACTCCTCTAGTCTTGGGTGGGAAATAGGGTAGGAATTGAGTCGGGAGTGATATCGAACTTTAGCTGAAATATAATACTGTTGCACATCTTTCATCCTCACCCACGGTACGCCTCGAATCAGTTGTACCAAGTAATTTCCTGATTCACACCGGATGCGCATAATGTGTCGAATCCGAGCTACGCCCAAGAAGGTTGATTGCCCACTGTCTGTGAGCTACCGGGTTTTAATTAAAATATTATATGAGTCTGAACGCGGACTTTGGGTCCCGAGATGCAGGATTCGATGTAAAAAAGCCGGCTCTGGGCATGCAGGGTGATATTGGTTTCGGGAACACGGTCACGGGATCGTGTTGAATCGCGTTACCGGCCCGAACACCGGGAGCCGGTGACGTAGCGTGGATGGGCCCGCTCGTCCAGAGCGGGCGCATCGAGAGGGCTTGTGTGACGAAGCAAGGGCGAGGTTTGGCGCATCGCCGTTAGCGAGCCACGAATACGGGAAGATACAGGGCCGTCTTCTCGGTGGCTTAACCGGTTCTGTTTAAAGAAGTCTCCGCATCTCATTGCTACCCTTCCGCCTCGCAAGCGCGCGATTATGGGCCTCGCGCGCATGGGCGGAAACGCGTACAACCCTTCCGGCAACATCTTCCTCGCGTTCAGCACGGCGAAAGAGATCCCGGTGCATACAGTGACCGCGAGTGGCCGGAGCGTGGATGCGTGGAAGGGAAGCACGGCCCACCCACGGGCTTGCCTATTTGGGAAGGGCCGGCTATCACGCGGGTTAACCGGCTCATCGGCTTGGCGCGTCCCAATGCGGTTGTCCGAGTGCTCATTGTAGCGCACGCACACCTCCCCCACTATCATCTTTCCTAAAAAGGCATATCTCATCAACACTGCGCTGACGCTTTCGCAAACAACAGGTCGCGAGCATCAACACTTTC
>JARKIE010000874.1:0-21497 GCA_029378255.1 Mycena rosella
GGAATTCCATGTCCGATACTTGCGCCTTCGGTCTTTTCTTCTCTGTGCATCCTGGATCCTATCCGTTATCTCTCCTTTTCTCTCCCATCCCCGAACTTCTCCACCCACCTGCGCGCCGAGATCTCGCAGGCTGCTCGTCGCTGAGCTCGCGCATGCGCACGCCAAGCTGCACGAAGCAAGATACAGGTCGCGCGCGCGTTCTTTGTTGGGTGTCTACTATGCGCAGCCAGTGGATATACCGAGCGCGGGAGCCGATCCCACGCCCCGGACCCCGCGCATGCGGTGCGGCGGGTGTGTTGACCAGTGGATGAACGCACAAGTGGCAGAGCGAGCGCTCTGCTCCCGCTCGAATTTGCCGCGCTGGCGGAAGTAGTGGGCCACGGCCCTTCCAGCGCTTTCGCGTGTATCGTTCTTGCGCGCGCGCCTTCGAACCGTCCCGTCCGTGTGCGTGATCTCGATCGAGTGGGAATGCATCCCGGGACGCATACCGGATGTGTGTTGGCGTGTGCATAGGTGTAGTGCCGCGGCCGTTAGCTCTTCACGCGCCCGTGCCGCATCGTTTCGACTGGGCCGGGAGCGCCCGCAGGTTGGGTGCGAGAACCTGAGGATTTGGAGGGATGCGGCGTGCAAGGAGATACAACTGCGCGCTGCATCCGCTTCTCGTCGCGCTTGCGGCTTCAAGTTTGTCTTAGCTTCGTCGAGCGTCCGGAACCCATCTTGCACTCTCCAGAGCTAAATCTGTGCGTGATGTGGGGCGACGTGCGACTCGGTATCCTACCCGTGGTGTATATCCGTACAAGTGCGTGAATATAATCTACCTGCAGACGTTCAAACAGCGAAATTGAGGCCGGCGACAAGTCAGAAGTCCGGACCGCGCGAAGCAACGACGGCGTTCAACAATTATGGCCTGCAATCCTCCCTAGAGCATTCTCGTCGGGTGCTGATGCGCGAATACCACGCATGAGACTGAAGCTGATACTGCTGGGCTTCGCAATTCTGCTGCGCGAATTTCTAGTTGTGGTCGGACGTGGACAAACTCGGTGCACACTCAATCGTCCGGGCGCTTCTCGTCCTTCGACGATAGCAGTTGTTCCTCGGTTCTTGGGTGTCCTGCTTTGATCCGTCGGCCTGTCCTCGCGCTGCCCAGCCCGCTTTTTATCCCGCTCGCGAGTCTTTGTTGATTGACAAACACACCTCTGCACAACGCCGGTCCCACGTTACAGAAATATTACTCCCCGTTGTGAATTATAATATTACAACCTACTTTCGCGACTCGCTCTTAGCTTGCCCGATCCCTGTCACGTTGTCCATCCGTCGCCTTATTTTCGTTCTGGAAAATACGCATCTTGGAGGTATCTTCCTCTCGCTCCTCCCTTGACTTTCTGGATCCGGGAATCTGTCTCCTGTCTGCGTCCGATTGTTCGGCCCCGTGTCTAGTATTATTGGGCATCTTCATCGATGTTCTTGGTCCTTCCCGACATGTTCGGAGTCGCTCACAAGAATTACACGAGTTCAACACAAACTGTAGATTGTTCGCAATTGCATATACATAGAGTGTAAGACGATAAGTGGAGAGAGAAAGACGGGACCAGTTATGAATCGCTGAAAATACGGAACCTTGTTGAGTTCCGAGGCCAACTATTTTTGGTTGCTATGCGGGGCCCCAGCGTGGCCTGAGGTATATATATCCTCCCGCGCCTTCCTCAAGTGGCTCTGGGAATTGCTGGGCCTTGTCCGAGGGGCATCTACCTCGATGTTCTTGGTTCTTCCGACAAGACCTGTTCGTCGAGTTCCGAGGCTGACTATTTTTGGTTGCTGTGCGTTGGCTGTGCGGATGATCGAAACTTGACAAGCATCTCACAGCATCCCACCTTCCTCCACGATGTCGACCGCCCACCCCAGTGCAGCAAGATCCCCCTCTACCCGACGGGGCCCATTCGGTGTCCTCAGCCCTTCCCCACAATCGAAATCGGACTGGCTAGAGACCTCGCTCACGACCGCCAAGGGAGTTACGGCGGCGGCCGAATGCCTTCCTTTTCCCTACGTGAAAGGTGTCTTCGGGCTGGTCGTAATCATCCTGGAGACAGTCGAGGTTCGTGATTTGTGGAGTTGCCGGTGAAATGTGGTCAACTTTGACTACCCACAGAAAGTGAAGAACAACCGAGACGACGTGAAGGAACTGTGCGACAACATCATGGAAATCGTCAAGATCATACAGGACCAGCTGTCGTCGCATGGGGATACAGCTGCTGTCAAGTTCAAGGGGCTCTGCGAAGACCTTGAAGGGTGGGTGTGAATATTATGTGCATCGTCGGGCTGTGCTGATGTTACTCTGTCAGTGTATTACAGGGTATTTTGAAAGCAGTACAGCAGATGAAAACAGAGCCCCGAGGGTTCAGAAGTCGCTTTAAAGAAGTTGTGAAGTTGGGTAGTGTTGCAGATGAAATATCTGGCCATCGGGTTAGAATCCAAGAACTTCGGTCTAATTTCCTTGTACGTATATTCTGCTTCACGCAGATTTTTCTGACAGAACTGTAAGCTTATGGCAGCCATTGATACCAATTTGCATGTCCACAAGGCCCTCTCAATGGGGATACCATCCAGTACGATTTTATTCCCCTTTGATGAACGCAACCTGAGCAGATTTTAGGCTTGCCTCCCACCCAAGTCACTCAAAGCATCACCAAATGTCCTCCTCCTTCGAGAATCTTTCATGGGCGACAAATCATTCTGAATATGATGCACCAGTTCTTTGAACAGGACCTGGGCAAACAGCATATCTTCCTTCTACATGGACTGGGTGGTTCTGGCAAGACACAAATTGCGTTGAAATTCATTCAGGAATCATCATCTCAGTGAGTGCATTTGTTGCTTATGCTGTTTTCTACCTCAATCAAGCTAAACTCCTATTCAGTTTCTCCGACATCTTTCTCATTGACACGAGTACAGTTGAAACAATTGACACAGAGCTCAAGAACATAGCTGCAACAAAAAATATAGGCAGCACTGCAGATGATGCCCTCCACTGGCTCAGCAGCCAACCTGCGGAATGGATGCTTCTCTTTGACAATGCAGATGACCCGAAGATTAATCTTCACAAATTTTTGCCCCATTGCAATCACGGCAATATCTTGATCACGTCTCGGAATCCTGGGCTTCAAGTGTATGCTGGATCACATTTCCCTGTGTCAGATATGGAGGAATCGGATGCTGTCAAACTGTTGCTCAAAAGTGCTGCCAAAGAATTTACTTCGAGCAACCAGATGATTGCAGCTGAGATAGTGAAGGTTAGTTATTCTTAAATATGCATGTGTCCAACTAATGATTATCCATGGCTAAGACACTGTGGTATCTGCCACTAGCTATCATCCAGGCTGGTGCTTTCATCTCAAAGTCTGGAACCCTTGGCACATACTTGGATCTGTTCAAGAAAAATAAAGCTCGGTTGTTGAGAGAACAGCCTACTCAGTCTCATTCTGATTATGCCTGGACTGTGTATACAACCTGGCAGATCAGCTTTGACCAGCTCAACAAACAGGCCCAAACCCTGTTGCAGCTTTGGTCATTTCTTCACCACGAAGGGATCTCTGAAGACATATTTTCTCATGCCTCAAGTTACAAACCTCACAGTTACCCCAGCGGTCCTTCAGAAGAGGAACTATGTGAACCAATTAAATTTATATCACAATTCATAGACCCTGCTGGTGTCTGGGACTCTCTCCACTTCATCGAGGCTACAACAGAGATGAAATCATATTCTTTGGTCAATTTTGATCCAGACAAGAAATCATTTTCTGTCCATCCCCTGGTTCATAGCTGGACTCGAACTACGCTCATGGATACACAATCATATCATTATTCTATGGTTGCCATAGTGGGGATGGCAATTGCGGACATTCCATGGCAAGATATGCAGCTAGCTAGTATCAAACTCCTGCCCCATGTTGATTTCCTAATACGTGGAAATGGGAATGTCAAACCTGATTTTCGTTATGAATACGGAGTGTTGTACTGGTGGGCCAGCAGATCCAAAGATGCAGAGCAGCTGCAGCTTGCAGTTCTGGAGGACCGTAGAGATATTCTGGGTGATTCCCATCCAGACACCCTGCATGCTATGGCCAGTCTGGCATCAACATATTACAAGTTGGGTCATCGGAAGGAGGCAGAGGAACTACAATTTGTGGTGCTTGAAAAGCGGAGGAAGATCTTGGGCGAGGACCATCCAGACACCTTGCGAGCCATGGGTAATCTGGCATCGACATATTACCAGTTGGGTCAGTTGAAAGAGGCAGAAGAGCTGGAAGCTGTGGTGCTTGAAAAGCTAAGGAAGATCCTGGGTGAGGACCATCCAGGCACTCTGTTTGCCATGGGCAATCTGGCAATAACATATCACCAGCTGGGTCAGTTGAAGGAGGCAGAAGAGCTGGAAGTTGTGGTGCTTGAAAAGCGGGAGAAGATCCTGGGAGGGGACCATACAGACACCCTGCATGCTATTGGCAATCTGGCATCAACATATTACCAGTTGGCTCAGAGAAGCTGGATATTATGGTACTTGAAAAGCGGAGGAAGATCCTGGGAGAGGATCATCCAGACACCCTGCGGGCAATGGCCAATGTGGCATTGACATATCATGAGTTGGGTCAGTGGAAGGAGGCAGAGGAGCTGAAAGTTGTGGTGCTTGAAAAGCAGAGGAAGATCCTGGGAGAGGACCATCCAGACACTCTGCATACTATGGGCAATCTGGCCGCAACATACTATACTCTGGGGAAATTTCCAGAGGCAGAAACACTTTATGTTGACCTCCTTTCAAAAAAAAAGGCTCGCCTCGGGGATGATCATCCAGATACTCTAGAAATAATGGATGATCTGGCAGATACCTGCAGAGCAATGGCTGGTGCTGGCACTGAAACAGAAACAAGGTCAACAAACTCTTCAGACTGACTCGTGTATGGTATTTATGTAGTGACTCCTGTGTATACGTCGACAGTGTAATTTTGTGTTTTTCAATTGATATTAGTGCCCTAATTTCTGTGTAAGGAAGTACCCAGGCCTGAGCCTTCCTGGAACAATGTCAATTTTGCAGATGTCATTGCCATGGAAGGGAGAACTCCATCCAACTGTTGAAACAGAATCAATATACAGACCCTTGAGAGTGCTCCGGCACATGAGTGGAGGACCACAGCAGGACAAATTCTGGAAGGAAAAAATGCACAGGCATTTTGGTATTTGCGGTCTGAAGCTAATGTCTGAATGATCAGAGAGTTTTGCTCGCAGGAATTTCCTGTACAAAAATTGAGCATTGTGGTCTGGATCTGGACTGGATCGGTAGGTATGGCATAGCTGAGTCATTGTGTGAATTGTGCAGTATCTGAAAATATAGGTAGATACATGGGTACATTTTATCCAGTTCCTGTGTTTAGCGCCACCAATGGATTCTGGGTTCTCCATCAAGAGAGTAATCGGGAAAGTTTCCCAGAACAATTTGTGAAAGGAATTCTTAGGATGAAACCAGGCTAGCAGAAAAAATTGACGATGATTGATGTTGGCAGCCTCGATGTCGTGATTGATGAAAATAATAAGCTTGAGATCAGCTCAAGATTTTATTTGTGTGCCCGGTGGGAGTGGTTCAATCTGATACATCTTAACCTGCAATATTGCTCTGGTATGAAGTATTATCTCAACAGGTCATATTGAGCCGAGTTCACGGCAGGCTAATCAAGTGGAGCTGCTAGCGAATTTATTACAGCCCTGATCGTCAGTGATGAGCAACTGTGTGGAGATGCTATATCAGACGGATTCGAATAAGGTTTGAACGAGTGCCGGATCAGTTCTCGCATAGCTCTTTTGTTGGAATATGGCCCGTCACGTGTCCGCGGTTCAAGTTCCGCATTGTTAACAGCTTTTGTCCCCATCGTTCACAGCTTACAGCTCCATCTTTCCATTGTCTACGGCCCTTTGGTACTCATTCGATCGTCCATTTATGGGCTCTTTACAGCTTCAGTTCTACTTAAATATTTATGTGTTGCGCCGCTGAATATACACTTGCTGACTGCGCACCTGTGTGACTGTCACCTTCTAACATCTTTGAGCCACAGCAACACCTCGATCAGTGTTCTCGAGAGTCGATGTTCTGGCAGGCCAAGATAAAGACACCCACATGAGGAAACAACACATCGTCGCGGAACTGAATTAAGCCTGGGTAATTGATTGCGACGATGGCATGGCATCCCCTTTTGCTCCTTGGCCGCGCCCTGCATGTACATAACCAGAATTGCCAACGGAATTGAATATGGTCATGCACCCGTGTTGTGTATGCATTAAAGTGTGCCCCCTCCCCACTGTAAATACTTTCCTCGCTGAGTGAGGCTATGCCGCACGTGGTGCGGAGCAACGCAGGCTCCGTGCCGAGCGGATTTTGGTGTTAGTGTAGTGCTTTGTCCCTGTCGCCTTCACACCCATCGCATTCTATTGTCAAGCACCCGCCCGCCCTCGACACAGTCCTACCCGGCAGCACCCACAGGTACCTACATGCATCCTTGTCCTTGTGCACCTGGATTCCTCCATTGGTTTAATATACTGGACAAGCGGAATGCATATTACAGAGCACAGCATGGCGCAGGCACCCCGAATACCGCCTCGCACAAAGACCAGCGGCGGGCTGCTGAGCCCAATAACTACAGTAAAAGTCCCCCGGCCGGGGCCCCATGGCCAGCACCGCCGCCCCCCATGGCCTCCACATCATGCATCGGGGGAACGCGCCGGAGGGGGGAGAGCAGCGAGGCAGGCGCCGACAGCGCCCCGTACATCCTCCGCGCGTCGCGGCGCTTGTCCGGCGACAGCAAGGGGCGATCAGTCAAGCGCCATCAAAGATGAGGCCTGAGCAGTATGTTGGTGTTTGTCACCACCATTGATCGCACTGACGGGCTCACGTGTAAGCGCTCGCGCACCATTCTGCACGGGATTCTTCATGTATCTGCTCTTCTCATTGACTCTTTTCGCGTCTGAGCATCCTTGGGAGTTGAATTAATCTATTTACGTGTGTAATCTACTTTGCTTAGCTATATGGGAGTCAGGTCTCATTGAGCCGCTCGAGAGACCTTTTATCACCTACTAAGGCCACCTAAATACATTATGGATATTTTCCTACCTATCCCACGTCCATCAATCACAGATAGTATCCCGCATCCATCAATTATTTGCAGCGCGTCGCTTACACGTGAGCCCGTCAGTGCGATCAATGGCGGTGACAAACACCAACATACTGCTTAGGCCTCATCTTTGATGGCGCTTGACTGATCGCCCCTTGACGTGGAGTTTACGTCAGACGGATTTTCGAGTGGGTGGTCTCCACGGGTGACGGCAATCGAGCGAGTGTGAATGACCGGTTGAGCTGTGGCATAATTTCGCGGCTTCGGGTGAGACTTCGCACTAGCGGGGGTGAGAGACAACGGAGCGATTAACCGCTCTTCAACAAGATCCTCCTTTGTATGCGACTGTTGTGGTTTCATCCCCATGTAGCCATATCTCCATCCTCCTCCCTCTGTCGTGCTTCACATGTGTTGTAGTACCTCATTAGTCCATCCTGTTCTACCAATCCCGGAACTGTGCACAACTACGCATCAACTACGCAAACTATGGTGCAGGGCCCGGCAGCTCCCTGCACACATCCCATTCCATCAACGTCCCGTTGAAACTCTGCAGTCCTGCATCGGGTTCGCTGGTCTTCCGTGTCCCACGGTGGCTCCGCGCTTGTGTCGAAATCCTCCACCTTCATTTGCGTGTCCTGCCTCATCCCTGTCCACTTACTCATTCTCTCCAATTGTGCCCAGTGTTCAACTTCATATGACCACCGACCATGTAATATCAACTAAGCCTGAAATTCCGAATCGCCACAGTAAATATCCCTATGCAATAATAGAACATTTTTTGATCCATAATGAACTTATGAACTCAATTTTTCAGAATCAGCCAAATTATTCATTTCTGGCTCATCGAAGCAGGTAGGGTATCGGTCTAACAATGCGAAAGCAGATGGAAGCATTCTATTTGGAGTGATTTGATGCAGGAATGAGCTCAAACGACCTCGGCCATTTCTTTTTGCCGCCACTGTAGCCTTTATTCTATACGAAGCTCGTGCTTAGAACAGCAAAATCGAAAGATTTCACTGCTGGTCACAGGGCCGGCTTATCAGTGTCACACCCCCGGTCGAATTGAATGTAATTATACAGTATTCCGCAGTTTCAAAATTTGACATGGTGGTTCGGGTTTGATCCGTTGTGTGTGCAGCTCGTGGAAGCATTGTCCTCGGCACCAGCTGCATACGGCCCTGAGCTCCTGCATGCGTGTCACACAAATTTCGGCCGTGGTCGAATGATCGAATCGGGAATTAAAGTCACGTGTTACCTCCCTGGGCGGATTGAATGAAAAAAATCCGGTCTGTGAAAAATAGAGATTTATGACGAGGTAAATTACCATAAAAAGAATAAAAACCCACGAAATTTGCCTTTTAAGTATCCTAAACATCAAAGATCAAAAGACGAGTAGGTATGCGGAGAATGGAGAGTAAAGACGAGTTAAAAATTAAAAATTTTAGACTCGTAACCATAATTATGTCATGGTCACACGTACACGTTATCAACTCAACTCGTCAACCTAAGTTTACCACTGACAAAAAAGTTCTCAGTGTCGGCAACTGTCTACAAGAGAAACTCCGCAGTCTCACAGGAGAGAACTGGGTACTGCCTGGACTCAGTCACACATCCCTGTTTTGGCAGGGTATTGATCATGAGTACCAGCGATTCAGAGTTCGTGTTTGTTTGGCACTCCACGTTGTCTTCACACAGTTCTGACATCTGCCAATGTGTCCATTTCACCCACCCACTCGTTGAATGTTGAAAAGAAAAAACCCCTAAAATACCATGTATTCACGTTTTTGCAAACATAAGATAACGTGCGCTAACCATACTCAACAATCTCAAAGGAGTGGTCCCGAGATTCAAGCCGGCAACCAGCCCGACATCAGGAAAAATAACCAAACAGGCTCCCCGCAACGTACAGATTCCGCATCAAATTCCGGCACACCCAGCACAGAGAAATGCGGACCTCGGTCAAAACATTAGTTGAATGTATATAAACCAGTGGCCAAATGAAAAGATAATGGTTCATTTGGTCCGAAAGTAAAATGAAAAGAGCCGCAATCAACGGATAAACGTTCAGCATCCCTTTCAATGCACCTTTTAACGTGGTTCGAAAGGGGTTTATCATTCTTCCTTTCACCTCTCATCGCTATTCAATTAATATGTGACGTTTGAAAGAGCCGTTGATTGCGGCTCTTTCCGTTTTACTTTTGGACCAAATGAGCCATCATTTTTTGATAAATTTTACGAGTACTTATAGTAATCGTTATTTTAATCAATTGACATGAGGTTTTTCAGGTGTGGTTAAAAATGCCCCAATTTAAGATTGCAATGCAAAATAGTGGCTGTGCTATGTAAAATAGTGGTTATGTTGAATGTAAAATAGTGGCTGTCCTTGAAATCTGCTTCATATTCTGTGAAATATTAGTGGCTGTGTTTGTGATTTGTAATTGGTTCAAATCGTTGGCTGTGTTCGAATCTCTCGAGGCGTCTTCTTTTTTTCAATGGTCATGTGCACAGTCCTGCATCGCGCGCGCGCAAGTATTCAATCACAAAAAAATGTCTGGCGCAACTACACTGATTATTTGCATATGTTAGGATGTTTAATCTGTGTGTATAGATCATGTGCCGTTTGACGGATTGCTGTACGCGCCATTCTATTCAAGTTCAACGCTCGTCCGAGGACATAGCTTTTCTCACAACCGGTTGATTTGATAAGTAAACACTCTGTTTCGACTGCCCGCCCTTCTGGATAGTGCTTTTCATTAATTCAAACTCTAGAGCCCTTGCATTTTTTGAAGAAAAGACGGCCGACTTGCGCGCCTCTCTCAACGCCGCGCTTCTGAAGTTCATCTGAAACATGATCGATGTTAGACATGCGTCTATTGGGTAGGCCTCCACATTAATTAAACCTGTACAATAGTGCAGTCCGTGACTCTTTTAAAACACACCAAGACCCCTGAATACACCAAACGTCCGAATTATACAAATAAGCGACCAAGATGTAAAAAGTGCCGAGAAAAAAAAGAAAAGGCTGTACTATAAGTGCGAGTTTGCCGGGCCGTGCCGCGGCCTTCACCCCCAAGTCCTTTGGTTACTGATTTATGTACAGTCAAAGCTGTCTTAACCCATACCCCATGGTGGACCCAAATAGCTATGGTTTCCTGCAGAGTTATGGGTTATCTCTGCCAAAATCAAGTTAAAATCAGCCCACAAAGTATGGGTTACAAGTAGCAGATTATGGGTTATGACATCTATGGGTTAAGACAGCTTTGACTGTACATCCAACAAAAGTTTCCATCTACCCAACGAGCTTAGGGCTCTACTTCTCCGATATCGCAACCCCACTTCCAACCACGGTCACGTCAGTGTTTGATTGAAAATCCTGGAAGGCATAATCAAATGCTACCTCAAATGCAACACAAGAAACTTACACTCATGACAATGTTGTCGTGAACGGCGGTACCATCGGTCGTATGAGATCCATTGACACCAGTGCGAGGGATGAGATCGAGGTTCATACTTTGGCCGCGTTCAATGTCCGGTTCTGCCCTGAACGAACTTTGCGGGACAATGATCGCCGTCGGGGAAGCACCTTGAAAAATAGGGACGCGGGAGTTCAGTGTTGCCATTAGTGTATTGGAGTACCTAAGGGATCGAGTTGATTTATGCCAAAATTGATGGATGATACCACTTACAGTCTGCCTAGGATGAAAAAGCTGTTAAACCTCGCGCTCAGCCTGGATCCTCGGCGGCCAAAAGCGACGCTTACAAAATGTAGTGTATATTCCATTCTCGACAGCTGAGCTACAGGGTGCATTCAACCAAGGCCGCGACACTAGTTACAGATCCGGTCTCAACGCTGAAGCGAATTAGTTTATTGATGAGCCCAGTGGTGTGCGGGTACTGAGATGTTCGTCTGCGGCGGGTAAGCTTGCAAATGAATTAGTTGCGAGAGTATACGAATCTTGACCGGTACTTACTATGTAAACCAATGACGCTGTTATGAGGAGATCGCATGTGGCGCTCCCCGCTGAGCCAGACCTTTCATTTGCGCGGCTGATTCAGTTAAAATAATTGGGGATACTTGAAATACCAACTGTGATCTCCGGCCACAGAGCAAAGAGCTGAGACACACTCCGTCCTCTGACTACGATCTAAGCAAGGTGATAGTTAGATGGGTATGTGATGAATAAGGGGGGTGGAGCCTACCGTCATCCCGGAGTAGAATGCCGCCATAACTTGGGTGAGCATCACCTGGCCGCGAGTTAGGCCAACACAGGTCCCAGAACGCTCAAGGCAGCTTACACAGCCAATTAATATGGGAAGCCACAGCCGATGATTCGTCAAGCTCCATATACGCCACGAGTAGAAGCCTTGCGCCATGGCGGCTACTACACAAGAACAATCAGCATCCGACCCAGTGTTCCACGGCTTACTGACAGATGGCATTGAGGGGAAGCATTACCAACCAGGTCCAGTCAAGCTCTCCGAGAGTGTCAGGATCTCCCCAACCAGATCCGAACGCATTCCAAGCCGCGATAGTGATGAGAATACTGAATCCTGTCTCCAGGACGAACATCAACCACACTAAATCATTCCCTCGTCAGGCTCTATTTCCGTAAAGGGGCGCCTCATACCAAGGGCTTTGATTCCAAGTCGATCTCGCGGAAATGCCTCGCAGTATATGTCTACCGACATTATTAACGCCGAGGATTGACGAGACGAACGGTCAACCCACAGACTTGGACCAAACGAGGCATCTATATAAGAATAGCTCCACATATAACCCAGGGCCTGTGCAACGAACTGAGTCAGCCCATGGCAAGGTCAGGGATGCCTATCAATACAAGTGGGCCGGTACTAGATATGAATAGGGATTCAACGTCAAGGGACATTACTTGGTGGTAAGAGGACGGGGGCTTACAGAAGAGGAATATTGAGACCGGGGATAACTACAGGGGCCATTGGACGACAGACAGTGAATGAAGCTCCAGTGGCGGTATTATATACGTCCTGCAAGCGCCTTGGAGGTCCTTAAATAATCGTCCTGTTACCCCGAATCCTTCACCGTCCAATTAGCCGCCGAAACAGAATAGATTCATCCCACTCGAAATTTCCATTCCCATCCTCATTGGAGAACGGGCGCTAGATGATTCCGTTAGAACACCCAGCTCGTACCGAACGTAACGTAACCATGAATGATTGCAGTGTACAATAGCTTAGAACAGGATTCAACAAAGGCTAGATAGACTTACCACAGTTCTTTTGAGAACTTTGCGATACCCCAGGTGTGATAAGCGTACTCGGCCATGGAACACCTAAAGGGAAGAGGTCGGTATTTTGGCATGCAAAACTGCAGTCGAGTCGGCTCGACGTCGGCGAAGATATTCTCCCGAGATGGACAAACTCAGCCCAGCGGAGGTTCCATACATACATGCTGCCGTAGTCACAAGACCTTGAGGCGATCATATTCTGACATCAAAGATGGACAACCTGCAGACACCGCTGTCTCGCTTTCAGCAGAACAGCAGTAATTTCGGTTTTTGCAATCGATTTTCGTGCATCGGTGTCGATGTAGCGGTGCAAAAAAAATGGATCACCTGTGCATCGTCCCGGTCAAACAGTGAAGGCAATCGCAGGGATGACAGTTGACGTCGTCAAAATTTGATGCTTCAACGTCGATTTCGTGTGCTTGGGAGCGCGGACGATGAGCGGTGGGCGCTTTAGTAGACGATGTCGCGCAGTCCGAGCCGTTGGGATCGGTTCTGCAGCCAGCTGGATCGGTGACTGAGAGAGAACTCATGGGTATTTATTCCTTTACTCTGCTGAAGACCTGCACCGAATGACTTGCATTGGAGTAATGTTAACATTGGTGACGCACAGCACTGGTAGCTAAAGTTAGGTTCGACCTCCTGAATGGCGCGCGGGTGCCTTATTAGTGGAAAGGTCTGATTCTGAAGGTAATGCTTTGCTTGTCACCTCAGCGCATTTTCGATGCCAATGCAGGGAGGGAAGGAATCTATAACGGTACCTGGCGCTTCGTTAAAATTGAACCGTACTATTATAAACAGGATAAGGCAGGTGAAATGTACCTGGCGCTTGCCTGACGCGCCTATGGGCATTAATATCGCAATTGAATTGGACCAGACTGTCCCTGTAGTGGAGCAGGTGTCAGGGAGCCAAACTTATGGGGAGACAGGCAGATTGGAAGAGTGTCGTCATACGTCGGAGCGGGTGATTCGAGTGAGGACGAGAGCGGGAACAGATCACGGAGCAAGCATTCAAAAGAGGATGCGAGAGCGAGTGGCGAGGATAGTGTCAGTACTACGGACGGCAATCCACATTTTGCATGGACCACGTACTAGACACGCCCGACTGCATCCTGCTTTTGCGCTTCCCGCCCATCATGGGGCCTCCCTCTGGCTGTTTTCCGCCACAAGGAACGCATTAATACGAGTCTGAGTGCCGTTATTCCCCTCTTTCGTCGTTGTCTCCTCAAACATGTCCAGGTCATCTTGACCTCTGTCGCAGCCTACATCCTTACCCTCGTATCCAGTCAAGACAGCGCCGACGACAAGCCGCACTTTCGGCGCCACTTTCGGCGCCCCACTTTCGGCGCCCCGTTGTTCTCACCGGGGCGCAAGGTGCGCAGCCCCCCTCCCCGCTGACAGCCATTCGAGACCCGCCTTCCCTCCTGGCGCAAATCACTTGCTATTGTACAGCCCGCACGCTCGTACCCCGCCGCAGTGCGCCTCCCCCTCCGCGCCCTCCCGCTCCACCTCCCCGCTCCTCCCGCCCCGCGTCGACCGCAGGTCACTGCACACTGCGCACTTATGCACAGATACCATCAGCGATGAAAACAAAAGGTACTCGCGCGCCCTGTAAACAACCCAGCCTGGAGTCGAACCGGGTCAAATTCCGCTTAAGGCATCATGGCTAATTGAAAGCGGCGCACACCGCGTGGTACAGAGTCTCTTTTACTTGTGTTTGTCCCTGGATAGGTGTACGAATAAGGTTGAGCTCTAGCAAACCTACACGGCGACTCCGCGCGATTTTGAATCCGAACTTCGTGCGTATTCGAGTCGATGCATCACAAAATACTTCCAGATGATTATACAGTGTATAGGTAGCCAGTAGGTCTCATCGTTATCCGCGAAATATAAAGCCAAAGAGAGGATTAGAAGGAAAACGAGCACAGGGAGGGGCATGGAAGTGCACTAGAGGGAGTGGGATCCGAGACACCGAAGTAGCGGTGCCATCGCTGGGCCGGAGTGACACGGCGCAATAACAGGCGCGCCGCCCACGAAACCACGAGGAAAGAGAATGCGAGGATGGGCAGAGCCTCATAGGAGGAACCCAAGCAGCGCCGGAGGCACAGATGGTGCATGGCGGCCCCACATTGGCACGCATGCAGGCACGACCAACAAGAAGCCGGGGCACGTAAAATTCAGGGCACGCACCACGATGGATTTCACAGCAGAGGGAACACGAGAGCAGACGGTCGCGGGTGAGTTCAAGGCGGCGCAGCGCCCACGCACGCGCTGCGGAATGAGACCGTTGCAAGACACAGGCGAAATGAGCCAGAGACAATTGAAGCGGAGCAGACAGGAAGCCTGCGGTAATATACGCACAGCAGAGGGGTAACGACTGGCGGGCGTGACGAGTCGCAGGGCCTTGTGCGCAGAGCGACCCATCCGCGGAGGACGACTCGGAGCTACCCGACAAATACTCCTGTCAGCATATCACTGTCTTGAAGAGGAAAGACGACGGAGAAACGTACATCAGGCGCGGAGCGCGTGGGCGCGTGAGCGTCGTCCGGCCATCGTCGCCGTGGGCGCACTTGATCGGGTCGTCCCGGCGGGAAGGCGCCGCACCGACCGCGGGCCGCGGCGAAGGCAACGGCGAGCATGAGGAGAAGAGTCATGGCAGCCGAGAGGATTCGCGGCGCCATGGAGAGCCTTCCAACCCGCAGCACCGGGTAAGGGCGGCGATTCAGATGCGCGAGCGCGCACATGGCACCGACAGGGAGTGCAGGCGGCCCTGCACGCGCAGAGTACAAAGATGCGCCTGACGAACTGAAGCACTCCTGTCAGCAAATGACTCTCGCGAACAGAAAAAAGATGCACACTAAAGCACTAAAGTATTGCACTGAGCACTCGTCCCACATACCTGAACGTTCCATCCAACGGCCAGTGTGGTCGTCTTCGGGGTCGGGTCTGCGCTCTGGGCGCACTCGGAGCGTAGTACTAGTGATTGGGTCTGAATTGAGTCGTCCCGCAGCGAGGGAGCCGGAGCAACGACGAGCGCAAGGTGGAGGCAAAGTCGGGGAAAGCCGGAACGGCTACGCGGCCCGATTGCCGATGCGCATCAACGCCGCGTCATCAAACCCTCTTGTCCTCACCCGCGTGGCTGCACGGAACCACCCTCTAAGCGCCTGGCTCTCTCTCTGCTGCTTCCCGCGACATCTATATCGTTCATTTTCCGCCCAGCGCCCTCCTGGCTTCTTGGTGCTGTCATTTCCGAGGATATGGGATGCCCACAACAGTCTCAGATACCGCCGTCGCAGCATCGACCTGCATGAAGAGGAAAGAGACAAACGGCCTGGCACGCATTTTCCTACTAGTACCAAAGTGCGTTCCGTGCCCTCGCTTTCTGTGTGCCTCTCCTTTCTTGTTTGGCATGCAATATCGATTGCAAGCCCAGGTGCGACACGGGCTCTGGCGTTTCTTATGCACGGTGACACCACTTGAAAGCAGTCATGTTCGGCTGTTCACCCGCACCTGCCTGTAACTCAGCGAGGCCCCAGTCAGTGGCGGCTGGCAGTGGTCGTCGCATCCTCTGCGCTGCCTGGAGGATGCGTCATAGGCCTCTGCGCCGCGTCCCGATTTTCACCTCGTTCCTCCCCGAAGGAAAAAATTTCCCTGCACCATCGATATTTCCCTTTCCTCCTCATTCTGGATCCTCCTATTTTTCTCCTTCTTGCTTCCAATCGTACACTCCGTGTCCCCCGCCCACTTGCGCGCCGAGATGTCGGGGGCAGCTCGTTTCTGCGCTCGCTCATCCGCACGCACCGCTGCATGCGGGCGTGCATCCGGATCAGACAACGTTGACGACGAACCGGGAAGCTGGATACGGGTCCGCGCGCGTCGTTTCCGTACGCTCAGCTAGTGGATATGTGGAGCGCGGGATGTGGTACTGCGGTGCGTTTCCCCTCGGAACAACGCATATGTATCAGCGCGTGCGCTCTGCTCCCGCTCGAATTTGCCGCGGGCGGAAGCAACGGGACGGTCGTTACTGTCGGACACCTCACTGTCGCGCTTTCGCGCGCATCTTTCTTGCGCGCGCGCCTCTGAGCCGTCCTTGGCCGTGCGTGATCTCGAGCGAGTGGGAATGCATATGCACCCCCCGGGACGCACACCAGACGTGTGAGGGCGTGTACACGTGGGCGTAGCGCCGCGGGATTTAGCCCGCAGATTGGTGCGAGAGTCTGGAGAGCTGGTGAGTGACCCGCGGCTGGAGGGATGCGGCGAGCAAGGACACAACTGCGCGTCACATACGCGTCTCATCCCGCTTCAAGTCCGCCGACCTCCAGTTCGCTGTTAAATGTCTTTTGTCTTCGTCGTGTGTCCGGAACCCCATCTCGTTCTCCAGCGCTATATCTGTGCGTGATGTGGGACGAAGTGCGCGTCGGTTTCCTACCCTGGTGTATATCCGTACAAGTGCGTGAATAATCCACCTGCAGACGTTTACACGACGGACTTCAGCTCGCGATGAGTCGGAAGTCCAGACCGCGCGCGGCCTCCAAAAATTCTGTTCCGCAATCCTAGAGCATTCTGACGGCCGAATCCGCGAAGACCATGCCGTGAGACCGACACCAATACTACCTACTGGGTTTCGCACTTCTGCTGCATGAATTTCCAGTTCTGCTCGGACTTGGACAAATTCGGTTCACACCACATCACCCGGCCGCTTCTCGCGCTTTGACGACTGGAGTGGTCGGTCTTTGGGTTCTTAGGTGCCCTGCTTTGGCCCCTAGAACTGGCCTCGCGCTGCCCACCCGCTTTTTATCCCGCTCGCGAGTCTTTGTTAATTGACAAGCAAACGTAATGTTTCTGCACAATGCCGGTCCCACGGTGCAGGAATATCACTCCCTGCTGGGAATTACAATATTCCAACCTACTTTCGCGGCTCGCTCTTAGCTTTGCCCGATCCCTATCATGTTATCTATCCGTCGCCTTATTTTGTTCCGGAAAATACGCATCTCGGCGGTATCTTCCTCCCGCTCCTCCCTTGACTCTCTCTGGATCCGGGAATCTGTATCGATACTGTCTTCGTCTGTCTGGGTCCGATGATTCGGCCTCGTGTTTTAGTATTATTAGACATCTCATCGATGTTCTTGGTTCTTCCCGACATGTTCGGAGGCGCTCACAAGAATTACACGAGCTCAGCCCAAACTGTGCATTGTTCGCATTGCATATACATAAAGTGTAAGTCAATACGTGGAGAGAGAAGGACGGGACTAGTGATGAGACCTCATTGAGTTCCGAGGCCGACTATTTTTGGTTGCTGTGCGGGGCCCCAGCGTGGCCTGGATACTCATCTCGGAGGTATATATATCCTCCCGCGCCTTGCTCGAGTGGCTCTGGGAATTGCTGGGCCTTGTCCGAGGGGCACCTACCTCGATGTTCTTGGTTCTTCCGACAAGACCTATTCGTTGAGTTCCGAGGCTGACTATTTTTGGTTGCTGTGCGTTGGCTGGCGTTGGCTGTGCGGATGATCGAAACTTGACAAGCATCTCACAGCATCTCACCTTCCTCCACCATGTCGACCGCCCACCCCACTGCAGCAAGATCCAGCTCTACCCGACGGGGCCCATTCGGTGTCCTCAGCCTTCTCCACAATCGAAATCGGACTGGCTAGAGACCTCGCTCACGACCGCCAAGGGAGTTACGGCGGCGGCCGAATGCCTTCCTTTTCCCTACGTGAAAGGTGTCTTCGGGCTGGTTGTAATCATCCTGGAGACAGTCGAGGTTCGTTATTTGGAGTTGCTTTGAAATGTGGTTAACTTTGACCACCCACAGAAAGTGAAGAAGAACCGAGACGACGTGAAGGAACTGTGCGACAACATCATGGAAATTGTCAAGATCATACAGGACCAGCTGTCGTCGCATGGGGATACAGCTGCTGTCAAGTTCAAGGGGCTCTGCGAAGACCTTGAAGGGTGGGTGTGAATATTATGTGCATCGTCGGGCTGTGCTGATGTTACTCTGTCAGTGTATTACAGGGTATTTTGAAAGCAGTACAGCAGATGAAAACAGAGCCCCGAGGGTTCAGAAGTCGCTTTAAAGAAGTTGTGAAGTTGGGTAGTGTTGCAGATGAAATATCTGGCCATCGGGTTAGAATCCAAGAACTTCGGTCTAATTTCCTTGTACGTATATTCTGCTTCACGCAGATTTTTCTGACAGAACTGTAAGCTTATGGCAGCCATTGATACCAATTTGCATGTCCACAAGGCCCTCTCAATGGGGATACCATCCAGTACGATTTTATTCCCCTTTGATGACCGCAACCTGAGCAGATTTTAGGCTTGCCTCCCACAAGTCACTCAAAGCATCACCAAATGTCCTCCTCCTTCGAGAATCTTTCATGGGCGACAAATCATTCTGGATATGATGCACCAGTTCTTTGAACAGGACCTAGGCAAACAGCATATCTTCCTTCTACATGGACTGGGTGGTTCTGGCAAGACACAAATTGCATTGAAATTCATTCAGGAATCATCATCTCAGTGAGTGCATCTGCTGCGTATGCTGTTTTCTACCTCAATCAAGCCAAACTCCCATTCAGTTTCTCCGACATCTTTCTCATTGACACGAGTACAGTTGAAACAATTGACACAGGGCTCAAGAACATAGCTGCAACAAAAAATATGGGCAGCACTGCAGATGATGCCCTCCAGTGGCTCAGCAGACAACCTTCGGAATGGATGCTTCTCTTTGACAATGCAGATGACCCGAAGATTAATCTTCACAATTTTTGCCCCATTGCAATCATGGCAATATCTTGATCACGTCTCGGAATCCTGGGCTTCAAGTGTATGCTGGATCACATTTCCCTGTCTCAGATATGGAGGAACAGGATGCTGTCCAGCTGTTGCTCAAAAGTGCTGCCAAAGAGTTTACTTCTAGCAACCAGGTTATTGCAGCTGAGATAGTGAAGGTTAGCTGATGTTAAATATGCATGTTCCAACTCATCATTATCCATGGTTAAGGCACTCTGGTACCTGCCCCTCGCCATCATCCAAGCCGGTGCTTCATCTCAAAGTCTGGAGCACTGGACAGATACTTGGATATCTACAAGGAAAACAGAGCTCGGTTGTTGAGAGAACAGCCTAGCCAGTCTCATGCTGATTATTCTTCGACTGTGTATACAACATGGCAGATCAGCTTTGACCAGCTCAGCAAACAGGCCCAAACCCTTTTGCAGTTGTGGTCATTCCTTCACTACGAAGGAATCCCGGAGGACATATTTTCTATGCTTCAATGTATAAACCTAGGCCCCATGGTCCAACAGAAGCTGAACTTAAGAAACCACTCGAATTCCTGTCACATTTCATGGGACCCAACTTGCTCTGGGACTCCTTCACTTTATGGAGGTTACCAATGAAATCAGAGCCTACTCTTTAGTCAATTTCGATCCAGACAAGAAATCATTTTCTGTCCATCCCCTGGTTCATAGCTGGACTCAAACCACACTCACAGATCCGCAATCATATCATCATTCTATGGTTGCCATAGTGGGGATGGCAATTGCGGACATTCCATGGCAAGATATGCAGCTGGCTAGTGTCAAACTCCTGCCCCATGTTGATTCCTTAATACATGGAAATGGGAATGTCAAACCTGATTTTCGTTATCAATATGGAGTGTTGTACTGGTGGGCAGACAGATTCAAAGATGCAGAGCAGCTGCAGCTTGCAGTTGTCCAGAACCGCAGAGATATTCTGAGTGATGACCATCCAGATACCCTGCATGCTATGAGTAATCTGGCATCAACATATCACGAGTTGGGTCAGTTGAAGGAGGCAGAGGAGCTGGAAGTTGTGGTGCTTGAAAAGCAGAGGAAGATCCTGGGAGAGGACCATCCAGCACACCTGGCTGGGAATTGGCATCATATTACCAGTTGGTCAGTTGAAGGAGGCAGAGAGCTGGAAGTTGTGGTGCTTGAAAAGCAGAGGAGGATCCTGGGAGAGGACCATCCAGACACCCTGCGTGCCATGGGCAATCTGGCATCAACATATACCATTGGGTCAGTTGAAGGAGGCAGAGGAGCTGAAGTTGTGGTGCTTGAAAAGCGGAGGAAGATCCTGGGGAGGACCATCCAACACCTGAGCTATGGGATCTGGCATCGAATATTACAGTTGGGTCAGTTGAAGGAGGCAGAGGAGCTGGAAGTGTGGTGCTTGAAAAGCGGGGAAGATCCTGGGAGAGGACCATCCAGACACCCTGCAGGCCATGGGCAATCTGGCATCAACATATTACAAGTGGGTCAGTTGAAGGAGGCAGAGGAGCTGGAAGCTGTGGTGCTTAAAAGCGGGGAAGATCCTGGGAGAGGACCATCCCAACACCTGCAGGCCATGGGCAATCTGGCATCAACATATTACAGCTGGGTCAGTTGAAGGAGGCAGAGGAGCTGGAAGTTGTGGTGCTTGAAAAGCGAAGGAAGATCCTGGGAGAGGAAGATCCAGACACCCTGCTTGCCATGCGCAATCTGGCAACAACATATCACAAGCTGGGTCAGTTGAAGGAGGCAGAGGAGCTGGGAGTTGTGGTGCTTGAAAAGCAGAGGAAATCCTGGGTGAGGACCATCCAGACACTCTGAATGCCATGGGAAGTCTGGTATCGACATATGGCAACCTGGGTCAGTTGAAGGAGGCAGAGGAGCTGGGAGTTGTGGTGCTTGAAAAGCAGAGGAAGATCCTGGGAGAGGACCATCCAGAGACCTTGCGTGCTATGAGCAATCTGGCAGCAGCATACTATAGGCTGGGGAGATTTCCAGAGGCAGAAACACTTTGTCTTGACATCCTTGCGAAGCGCAAAGCTCGCCTCGGGGATGATCATCCAGATACCCTCCAAACAATGGATGATCTGGCAGCCACCCGACGAGCCATGCATAGCTTCTAGAAACAGAACCAGGCTCAACAAGTTCTTCAGACTGACTCGTGTATAGTATTGTCGTAGTGACTCCTATGTATATGTTGACAGTGTCAATTTCGTGTTGTTCAATTTATATTAGTGCCCTAATGTCTGTAAGGAAGTACCCAGGCCTGAGCTTTCCTGGGAAAGTGAGTTTTGTGGA
>JARKIE010000875.1:0-21461 GCA_029378255.1 Mycena rosella
TGCGGAGGTAAAAATCGCTCTTGCTATTCTATCACTTGGTTTATACCCCACTTTCAGACAATTCGAAACATTGGCGCTCTTCCATTCCTTATCGCAATCTACGATCGACGGATCAAGGCTGTTCCAGATCTCTCGGACCATCTCTGTTTCTCCATTTCCACTCGGGCGGCGGACCTCACCACTCCGTATTTTGCGAAGCTCTTCGAGCTCAGGCTTCAGCGTTACATGGAGGGCGTTGGACATCCCCATCAGGTCCGTTTCCTCGAAGTCTCCGACGATGACTTTGTGAAGGATCCGTACGATCCACTGCTGCGAGCGAACCTCATTCTTGCAGCGGGTTCCGGCTCCGACATGTGCCCTACTCGGACGCACTGGTCCATCACGGTGCGAATTCTAACGTTTATACCCCCTTGTCGTGGCTTCCTAAATGGGTGTCTAGTTCCGCTTCCACGGCAACAATCTTCCGGTGAGCGCCCTCTCATGCTTCGCAGATGGCCCTTATATCTGATTCTCACCGTCCAGCGATCAATCCTCGGGACGGCCTTCAATTTTCATACATGCTTCTATGCCATCAATGTTTTCTTTGATCACACTATGCAAGACATCCTCCTCGAACTGCCTGGCGAGGACGACGGCAGGGCAACCAACTTTGACGCCTGGGTCCACTCCCAGTTCCTGAATCGTGAATTGAACGACATATAGCTGTATAAAATTCTTAGATACGAAAAATATTATTAAGCAAGCGATCAAATGCAAGTGGAATGATTTATGAGGATGGCAACCAACGTACCACAAATTTCACCTCGGGATTTGTGGTAGTCATTCGGCTCGGTGTAACACCACTCCTGAGTTTCCGCCTCAGGCCCCTATCCAAATTTGGGCATTATTCTCGGCAGTCTCGGCATTCCATCAGATTCATCAAACTTCCCTGTCCAACAATCAACGATCACCAAAAAGATCTCTTCTTCCCCTTCTCCATTCTGTAAATTAATGGCCTAGCCAGCATGTTCATTCCACGGTGGTAGTTAATTGCCTGGACCTTGGCATGCCCGTCGCTTTTGCACTGGCGTGCCTCTTGACTTTCTTTGACATTTAACGTGTCGTCATTTGATCCGATCACGTTAGCCTCCGCGTTCACCATTCGAATCCAAGGACATTGAGAAACGTTGAGAGCTGCTTTCTTAGTTCTGGTTCATTCACAGGTAATATATTATCAGTCTCATGAAATACAATGAAAATTGTCACCAAAATTCAATGCATTTGTTGCCGGGGAAGCCTTGAACGGGTGTTTGATGGAATGCCGAGGCTGCCGAAAATAATGTCCAAATTCGGATAGGGGTCTGAGGCGGAACCTGAGCGAGTATGAAACACTAAGGAATGATGAGGAAAAATCCGAGACGATTCCGCAACTCCTTTACATTCATCATGGCACCCCGCTGCCGCCCAGTTGAGGGTACCCCACCACCTATTTGGCGCAATCCACCCCGCAACAGACGGGCTACATCGCGCGCTGATGATCCAGTTTCCCTCGCTCTGGTGGCGGGTGAGCCTGAAGAGATTAGCTCTTCCTCGGATGAGGAGCCGTACACTCTATCAGAGCCAGGAACCCCAGTGCGCCAGAGAGCACCCCACAGCACACAGGCTAAATCTGACAGCGATTTGGAGCTGGTTGAGGCGCCCACGCAAGCCCACAGACCCCACCAGCCAACGAACACGCTTGACCTCGCACTCCAGGACGATTTCACCACTTTTCATAAATTTATGCGCCTGGTCGATGGTAAGCAAAACGACCGCTCTCATCTCCTGTTTCTGATAAACTGCTAGCACCCGATGGCACCTATACCACGCGCGTGAACAGGCTCATCGCTAAGATCCATCGCTTGCGTCGTACTGCCATTGTCCCGAGCACACCCAATACCACCACTATACCGAGTGAGCCCGATGTGAGCATGGCTGATCAGTTTCCCATGGCACCTGCTGCCACGCTGGACATCGTTCCGGCATCGACAAATCCCGTCGTGCCTGATAGTGAGTTTCGAATGCAATCCCCCCTTCCAGTCCGAGTGCTTCTCATTGCCTGCAGGCCAGGCAGTATATTGTGTCAGTGTTTAAAATTTGCAAGGCGGCCGCACCTTTGTCGAGGTCCTTGTGCTTGCCCCGCCCGATCATACCCTTCTCGAGCGCCTGTCCACCCGTCTGCTTGGGAGGGTTCTTCGGAGCATACAGGAGCGCGCCCAATATTATATCGGAACCAGCGATATCCCTGTCGACGTCCACCAGGATTATATGAATCACATGTACCGCTTTCATGAACTAGGGTCGTGGGCGGACCTTGAAATGGAGGGCAACACAGCGCTCTTGGCCCTGAGCCCAGTACCGGCATCACCAGAGAGAAACAGTCTTCTCGCCAGCCAAGAATTGGACAGCCCCACGCCAACGTACACTGTTTATATCTATCATGAGGTCAGCGCGCCACTTCCCCAGTAGCCAATGGTGTTCTAACCTCTCCTCAGGACACTCAAACTGTCTGGAGCCCGCCTTCACAGCCTGCGCCTATGTTCTCGGCACCTACCATTGAGAGTGCGCTCCCTCATGCCTCCATCACTAACTCCATCCCAACACCCGTCATGCCTCCCACCATGCCTCCTGCCACGGCTACGGGGCACACAAACGATGCGGTGACGTACCTGGTTTCCAGATTTACCCAGCGACTCACCGCCATTCGTGCGTTGTCGGACTCTTCCTACGGCAGCGCCTACCGCCATATAATGCAAGAGAAGCACTTTATGTCTATCAGCAATGCAGTCGGACTCAACTTGAATACGCGCATCTTCGCTCCGGTCACCGTTGAAGGAGGGCTGTCTATCACTTTCGACGATGTGGTCAGCGCAGCGGGTCTTAACTTGCGCACATTCGGAGGCACACGCACCACCATGGGCAAAGCGCGAGAGGCTCGGCGTCGCCTTGCACGTTATATTCGCGATGGTACACCTGTCGCGGAGGATGCAGATCTGCGCCGCATCCACCAAGTTCCTCAGGTGATGCTGCATGAGCCCGACATTGACGAAGGGTTTTTGACGGACACAACTGGTACGGCGGAGGCAGAGGCGATTACCATGACGTACGAGACCTTCAAGGGAAAGCTAGCATATGTTCTGAACATGCTGTCGTCATAATGTGCTTGGTATTTAAACCGTAACTACAAAAGAACCCACCCGCTTTCCTGTTGCGCCCCAGCGTAAATCACGAAACACTTCTAAGCTACGAAATATCATTGTACTGTTTTTCCCCCCCACGGCTTGAGCCCTCTACAAACTCCGGCATTGTCAAACCCTGTTTGAGTGCCAGCTGGGATCAAGATACGAATACAGAATTAACGATCAGGAAACTCACCGCGCTACCGGTTACATCCTGCTGGACGTCATCCTCATCTTCAATGTCCATCCTGACAAGCTTTGAGACCTTTTACTGCACCGAGTTTCGGGTTATCTGCAATCCACTCCGCCATTTCTATGACTGAAGGCATTTGTATGACGTTGGAAATGGAAAGGGTATTGACCAGTTGCATCGCCGTGAGTCCCGTTTTGAATGAAGAAATCTCGAGAGACTTCAGAAGAGCAATTGTGGAAGACCAGGTAGGGAGTTTGCCCTCGTACATAGAGGGATCCTTGTTGGCAAGCGGACCGAGGTGAGCCGTCCACTTGTCTTGTACGCTCTGCTCGAACAGTGGGCCAGACTTTTCCTCCAACGTGTACTTCTCTTTCGGTTCTCCCGGATTCTGCTTCTTCTTCTTCCCTCCATGTGCCCGCTTTGTGCCCGCTACAACAGCTGTGGATTGCCGGACATTTTTTGTGGGCTCAGCAAGCAGCGCAGGGTTGGGCTGCTGGCCCCAGGCTTTCGAGTTGTCGTAGCAGATTGTATCTGCCAAACTCGAATTGCGAAGAATGATGGTTCGGAAATTCCGCACCATTCCCTCGCAGTCCGATGTGAAGAAGCCGCCCGAACCGGTCAAGTGGTCGAGGAAGCTCTCAGTCGCGTAACCTTGACCGGTTCCGAACCACGACAGCGCGTTGGAGAGCCCGGCAGCCTTCGTGAGCATGGTACCCGAAATATGCTGCCGGAACAAGCTTGTGTATCTGTTGTATTGTCGGCGAGGATCGAAATGGTCGGGATTGTGCTGAATGGACGAGTTCTGTGTCGCGTGGTGGCCTAAAAGTAATCGCCGTAGGTGCGCATCCCCGGCTGCAAGTCCTCTCTGCAAGTTCAGGGCCTCCCGAATAATAAATGCCGGGAGCGCAAGATTGGGAATTCTGCCCCCAGGGAGGATGCTCTCGATGTGTGGGCGTAAATACGGCAGAGCCACTTTCGCCTTTTGTGCTCCAGGCTTCGATGGCCTGGGAGCAGCTTTCTTCCGCAGTGGCACGGCGCTAGCACTAACACTGTCTTGGTGGGGTTCTCCCGCGACCATCTCCTGCAAGACAGCATGAATTTCGTCACCGAGCGATTTAATTTGGTGTACAACCGCTGGCTTCTTCTCGATATAGTCAGCAAGCCAGAGTCTGAGCGGTTCAAGTGTAATCTCCGTGCGATGCAGCAGTGCAGTGCTGAGGCGATCCGCTCGATCAATGGGAAATGAGAGCCAGGGGCTATGAAGAGCGTCTGCGAGCACATTGGAAGAAAGCACCCCGTCGTCCTGGCATGCCTCCAATATGCAATCCAGAACCGCACCGCGGCATATGGCACGGGCATAAATGCTATTATCATCATCTGTACGGCTGCGATTGTTGACGACGTCATTGGAATCTCGTAGCGCCGGCATAACCAGAGCCTTATGGAATGCTTCCATGAGACATGTCTGGCACGAGGAGTATACATCAAGCGCTGAACCCCCGCTCGGGTCCACCATGGTAATTGATGAGAGCTTCTTGGCGCCATTGCGATGAATCAGACCGTAGAGGTCTCCTGGAAGGTGAAGCAAGTCCTGCACCACAGCTCCTGTAAGAGAAACCGGTATCGCACGGGATACGGATAAGTGAGCACGCGCAGTAGTAGCACGTGTTAGAGTAGATAGCAGCGTTGATGTTACACAAATGCAACACAAATAACTATGAGCGAGAATATAGGATTAGAAACCCTTATATAATCAGTCAACACAGGGGACTTTCACCGAAAGAGGACAACAAATAAGATACACTTGTATCGAGATTTGTCTGAACTTAGTTCTTAGGACCTCTAATCTAATAGTTATCGCAAGCGTGCTGCGTTACGATAATAGTAGATGATAAAAGTAGAGAGATATAGTGAGCCTTGGGCGTCACTAGGAATCACGCAGATTTGTGTGGAGTTCACAGCAGTTGTATTGGTAAAGATGTAGATGCCTTCACAAGAGAGAAGGCTACCCTTATATACTACTTTAGTGAGTCATAGTTCAACTGAGTCATATTCGGGTGACTCCTCAGCTCAGAGAGGCATAGCCTTGCATAGCTTAACGGATGCGAGGCATGACTCTCGGAGTTGATTCGAACCGTGGGAATGATCAAGAAACATAGGTAAACAAGGCAGATTGTTTGATCTACAAACGGGAACTGGCCGCGTAGATAAATACATTGAGGCTCACAATAAATAGATTAAGTAGTCATGAAGAAGTGAAACTTTTTAAATAATAGCCATATCCATCACATAGCCCCCCCAGCCGAGATGTATCGGTCGAGCGGGCAGCGATCATAAGTACATTAATCAAGAGAGATTGGGACAGAGGGCTCATTGGACTCGAAAATGTCGTGCAAGGTGTCGACAGTCAACTGGTGCGCGTGAAGATAGGCGCCGACAAACAGATCACCGAGATCGACGGCTGGTTCGGCTAACGGCCACATCGCAACGTAAGTGTGGTCGGATCGAGAGATGACGAGAAGACGGATGTCCTCGTCGACCGTGAGTAGCTCTGCACATGCTGCATCAGATATGTGAGTGGAAAGTTGCACAAGCGCCTCTCGTCACATACCAAACTCCATGTTTGTTCGAAGAAGTTGATGTGCCATCAGACGTTGCAGTGATCTGTATCCACCGTAGAAGAAGTGTCGTGTGATGCGATGGATGAACTCGGTAACGGACATCCCGAAAGGTGCGCCCCAGTTCCACGAGGAATGGTATCCGAATTCGGTGGACATGCGAATTGCATTAGCGATCCAATGAATATAATAGTTGTATACACGCTTAGCGGTGTGAATGAACTCGAGAGCGCTGTCAATATTGGGAAATCTTCGATCCTGCATGCGGGCATGGTACATGCGGAAGAGGGATGCACCGGGAATGCGGGTTCCAAGCTCTTCCAGACTGGCGGTTGGAATGGAGGTAGGAATGTCAGGACGACCACCTGCAAAGTAAGGGTTGTGGTCGTTGGCAGCGCAATGGATAAAATCGGCGATGCGGTCGAAGGCATCCTCCATATGGAAGCAGATACTGGGGCGGACACGATAGGTCCAATGACCGCTATCCAGCACCGGCAACACATCGTCGCCGGACGGCGTGTGATTGAGCAGCTGTGATCCGAGGCTGAATTGGGCAAAGGATCGCAAGGTCGGATCACCGAGAACACTGTTCAATGCATCGAAGGCATTGTCCACACTGAACGTCGGAACAAGAGCTTGCTGACCCGCTGACGAAAGGGGAGGAGCAGGAGGAGCAGGAGAAGCAGGAGAAATGGGTGAGGATAGTTCCGACTGATAGACAGAGTCGGGCATGGGCCAAGATCGAGCCAGTGCAAGATGGGAAAAGGCAACCATAGGAGATGAAGGTGGAGTGACGGGTGACAACGACGGAGATGCAGACCGCGTAGAAGACGGCCAGCTCTGAGCTGTCACGTAGTCAGAGAATGTTGGCGACGATGGTTCGGCTGACATACAAAACGGATTCCTTGTCAAACGATGTGATTGGATCGTGCAGGCAGACGGATACTCACACGGCACAGATGACGGGGCTCGGTGACCGTTGAATATGCAGACTTCCTGGTCCGGATAGACACTAGTGAAGTATGGCGGAAATTGGACAGGCGCCGCGAATGCGGGTGCAGCATCAAAATGCTGTTCGTAATTCCGAATTGCACGCGGAGTGAACGTGAGCTCGTTGGGGAAAATCAAGACGAGGTGATCCATGCCAGAGTGGTAAATATCGCGATGTAGGGACGATGAGCTGATAAAATGCTGGGGTGTGTTGATAGATTTTCGAAATTCAACGGACTCTTTATATAAAACTTGAGACGAGCTGGCGGAACCGTTGTCGAATTGAGCCTTGAATCCTTGAGAGCCCATCTCATCGATTTCATTTCCCAGTACCTATAGGTTGAACCGGATAGGACAATGAGTCAACTCTCACCGGACCGGAAGGAATATAATGTGTCCGTTGAGTCATTTGGTCGAGGCTGTGAGATGTACCCAGAATGTTGTGGATCCACCGAGTCATCTGAGCAAGGGCGTCAGATGAAAGAGACCAATGCAGTACCCGCGTGAAGTGTATTGTCCAAAATAGGTGAAGTGTTTGTGTCGGCTACGGGGGCAGAATCATCCGAGGAAGACCGTGTGATAGATGTAACGGATTTGGAGTTCTTCCAATCCTCGAGAACCAACGGTGCGTTGCGAAGCTGTCGTTTGGTCAGCCATTCATCGTCCTCTGGTCCAAATCCTTTCCAGCGGACTTTGAATTGCTGAATTCGTTTGCCTCTAACCTTCCTCCAGCGGTCAGCAATGATCATTTCAATAGCCACTTCGGGAGTTGCTTCAAAGTCATCGCGGTTCAGAGCCTTGATGGGCCGAGACCCGAACTCAGTGGGTGACTGATTGTATGCCTCGAGGTGGGCGATGTTCAGAATGGGGTGAATTCCGTATGACACTGGGAGCCGAAGCTGATATGTGATGGGACTGAGCTTTCGAATAATTTCGAAAGGTCCATCATATTTCATTAAGAGTTTCTTCCCTCTCCCTTTTTCATTCTTCAACAAACTCAGGGAGTGTGGATTCAGCACAACTAAGTCGCCTTCTTCGAATTCAGTGGTCAGGCGGCCATCATTGTATGCCCGTTTCTGAAAGATTTGAGCCAGTAGCAACGCTTCCTTGGCACGGGTGCGCGTTGATTCAAATTCATCAATCATGTTCTGCGCCTTTTCGTTAATTATCGCGGGATCACCCCCCCGAGTGCCGGTTTGATTGATTGGTCGTTGAATTGCGGCGGAATTCGAGATGATAGTCGAAGCGGTAACTGGGTTGTAGCCACGTAGAAGAAAAGCGGGTGAAAAATTGGTGCTAGTGTGGGGAGTGGAGTTATAGGAAAGTCCAAAGCCATCAACATAATCAGCCCAATCATTGCGCGAGGGCCCAACATATGCGCGGAGCGCAATTTCCAGGGTCTGATTAAGATTCTCCGTTTGTCCGTCTGCCTGGGGATGGTATGCGGTAGTCAGTGCGCGCTTCATTCCCATGAGGCGGCAAACTTCAGCCCAGAAATCATGTCGCCACCGGGTATCGCGATCAGTGATGACCTGTTTAGGAATGCCGAATTTACAGATCACATGTTGAAAGAATAATTTGGCCGTTTCAAGCTCAGTTATGTCGGTTTTGCAGGGGATAAAAATGGAGTATTTTGTGAGCTTGTCTACGATGACGAGGATATTGTCGAATTCACCTGACTTCGGAAGCTCTGGAATAAAATCCATTGAAATCACTTCAAACGGTTGAGTCGGAATTGGAATTGGTTGAAGCAAGCCAGTTGGAGCATGACGACGAGGCTTGGTCTTCTGGCAAATATCACAGCTTGAAATGTACCGTTTAAGTTGACGGGACATCCTAGGCCAATAATATGTAGCTGCAAGCCGATTATAGCACCGGTGGTACCCTCCGTGTGCAGATTCAGTCAGAGTGTTATGAACCTCCTCCATAACCGATACTCTAAGTGCCTCTGGAACACAGAGTCGATTATTCCCCTGCCAGTCCTCGAAGTAAATCAGTCCTGAATCACTGTAATGATACTGAGGGTAGAGCGGGTTTATCCAATTAACTTCCTTCTTCCAGCCCTTGAGCACTTTCGAGAAATGGGGATCCTCTGTATAAGCTGCTGTCCAAGTCTTCAATTCGAGGTCCGGAATTCCAACAAGTACATTGTAGGACCGCGAGGTGACGTAGGGAGCGATCAATTCTTCGTCCCGGTCAATCGGAATCTCACCGAACTCAATTGAATCCTCCTCACCAAGGGCATCTTGGGTGAGAACAAATCTAGTGGCTACCCTGAGCAGCTTCTCTTCAAATTTTGCTCCAAGATCCTCGTACATATTCTTCAGAGGATCCTCACCACCACTTAGTTCAACACTAGGAATTTTATCCGTAGTCGGGCTGTCCTGAATTGGCACACGACGTCGCAACCGAGATATAGGATCCACATTTGAGTGGATTCGGCCTGCACGGTGTACAATTTTGAGCTCAGGATAGGCGGAAAAGACGGTGCCCCAGGTTAGCAGTCTGCGATTCACATTCTGAAAGGTTCGACTCCAAGTAAGAGCTGCATGGTCTGTGATACCAATCACAATTTCACCTTCGAGGAATGGTTGAAATTTAATCAATGCTTCCTTCAGGGCTAAAGCCTCGCGTTCTGTGGGTGAATAATTGCGCTCCGGAGATTTCAAGACTCGGGACCAGTAACAGATTACACGCTCAATGTGGACAATGGTATCCTCCAAATTCAGCGCCCACTCACCAGCAGGTGGAACATCGTCAACCCCTTTCACGGCAGTGACTAAAATTGGAATAGGTTCCTTGGCCTTGTAAGCACGCTCGAGCCGGTCATAAACCTTCGTACCTCTCAAGTCACGAACCTGAATCGGTTGAACTTGCTGCAAGATGCCTGCCAAGCCGTAGTCACAAGCGTCGGTGTACACCCGGTAAGGCTTCCCTGCTATGGCATAACCTCGAACTGGTGCATTAGTCAGGACTTGCTTGCTCAGTTCAAAAGACTCTTGATGAAGGTCAGTCCATTCCCATTTATTCTCCTTCTTCAGAAGTTGGAAAAGTGGATGAGCAATCCACGAATAAAATGGAACATACGAAGAAAAGTAGACCATCATTCCCAGGAACTGTTGCAGCTCATGGACATTCCGTGGTTCGCTGAGTTGTAGGATGGCATCTACCTTTTCTTTGTGTGTGGAAAGACCAAGTCGAGAGACCTTTTGCCCAAGAAGCAGTAGGGATTGATACGCAAAATGACATTTACCCGGAGAGAGTGTGATGTTCGCCCCAGCAATTGCGGAGAATACCTGATCCAGATGTTTGAGATGATCCTCAAATGTGAGCGAGAAAATCACAATATCATCAATGTAGACCAATGCGAAGATCCATAGGAACGGTGCCAAAACATTTTGCATTACCCTCTGGAAGACACTCGGGCCATTGCGATAGCCGAACGGCATTCTCCGGAATTGCCACAGCCCGCGATGTGTTCTGAAGGCGAGTTTCTCCGCAGATGAATCAGTCATAGTTAGCTGTGTAAATCCAGAGAGAGCATCGAGCGTAGTAAGCCATTGTGAACCAGAGAGTGCTTGCAGAATATCATCTTGTCGGGGCAAAGGAAACTCGTCAGGGATTACCATCTCATTCAACTTGCGTAGATCAATTACCATCCTCGGCTTACCGTTACGATAAACAATGAAGACAGGAGCTGCCCAGGGACTTTTCGATGGCTCGATGACACCCAGTTGGATCCAAGAATCCATCTGTTTGTCAATGACTTCTCGGTTGGCTGGAGAGACGGGGAAAGGAGGCAATGAAACAGGTTCTGAGCCGGGCTTCATCAAAATCTCAACCTTACCTTCGTAATTTCCGAGCCTTCCGTCGGTCCCGAATGCGAGTTGATTGCGCAAGATGACAGCTTCTAATTCACGGCGTTGATCAGGTGAGATGTGCGGAGAGATATCAATTTCATTCAACAGTTTAGCTCCAGGGACAGAGTCTTCCGGTACTTCTGAGGTCTTCGGACCGCCTTCCAGAGGCTCTTCGGCCAACGGATCATCAGATTGGGTGGCGTTCCGTTGAGCCTTAGATGAGATCTGCGTGACAGAGCGAGCAACGTTGGAACCTGAGACCTTGTTGCGGGTCTTTGGTCGGCAAATAGGGCACTCGTCGGCTAGGATGTGAAAAGGATGCTTCGAATCTCTATCCGAATGAACACCGGTTAGGTTGTTCTCGACAGACTCAATATCATCGAGCTGATCAGCCATGCCGGATACATCATCTGTCGGATCCTGATCAGCCGAATCGATCTCAGCTCTCCGTGCCGTCGCGATCTTCTCATCCGAACTCAATTTCTCCGAGATCAGACCCCGCATCAGCGCCGCATGAGCGTTGATCTGAGTCTGTTGTTGTTTGGAAAACTTGTCCATTCGGTCCAGCCATCCTTTGGGGTTCCTAGCCGTTCCGAGGACTTGTCCTGAAGAAATTGTGATGGGGAATTGTGAGAAGTTTGCGATGTGCAGCAGAGGGTTATCCTTCGAGACGAGCATGTCTGGAGATCCATAAATGTTATCCTCATTACCATTACTCTGGAAACTGCGCTCCACAAAAACAGAATTCTGGCCTTTCGGGAAATTCAGTTCAACTGGTACAGCCACGCTAGTTTCCGGTGGAATGACAACTCTATCTTTGGATCGTACCTCCTTATTCACACGTCGTAGACGGGCCCGTTTCTTGAGCTTCTGGCTTCTCCGGTGAATCTGTGCCTTTGATCCGTGATGCTCAAGGCCGGGAAGTACACGAACTTTGAAGGTATGCCCCTCATCGTCGATCATCGATGGAGATGTTGAAGCAACCACCTTAATCTCGCGCCCGGAGTCACCGAATAATATGTATGACTCCCCGTCGCGTCGCATCACCGAGATTGAATACTGGTCAGAGAAATCATTGCCCAGAATGAATGGGGTAGTCATTCCCTTGACGACATATGCTTCGACATTCAGTTTGACTGGGCCATCTTCCGTGTGGAAGAATAAATCCAAGGTGACATACCCTGAGATTATAGACTTGCCAGTGACCTGAATCAAGTTGATGCGCTGTCCAGCCTTCAGTCGAGGACTATAGGTGAGGTTATTCAGGGCTTTCTCCGAGATCAAAGTGATGTCCGAGCCGGAATCAACAATAACTGAAATCGGATCAACATCCAATCCACCGACCGTTGCAGTCGTCTCTGTGGCTCTTGCTCCAAGGAACGAACATCCAGGTGGTCTGGCCATGTATTTCCGAAGCTCAATTATGGGCTTACTTCCAGATGAGTGTCTCACGTGATAATTAACCGAATCAATGTCTCTGGCAAGTCTTCTACGAGTTCGTCTGTTCAAAGCAGGCTTTGTATGGCACGCAGCACACGCCGTGGTAGCTAAACCCGTAGACTCGTTTGCCGTAGGAATTGCTTTGGTAGGGCTGAGGTCCGATTGCAGTTGTTCTGTACCGTGATCCAAGCTTCTCAGCTCGTCGTTCCCCTCCAGGGCTGAAATAGTGTCTTGCTCATCCATGCTTGATGCACGGTAAGAAGGCACTTCAGTAATCTGAAGGGGCTGGTCAAAACCCTGCTTAGACTCAGTACCTGATCCGAGTTCATCATCATCAGTGTCCAGGCTGTAATACAACTCATTGTAAGATTCCTCTGCATCGAGATCCTCATTGGTTGTATTTGCTAGATTAGTTCTGGCAGCGCGATTCCCTTTGAATGCATGCTTGCACTCATTATCCCAGTGCTTCGAGCTTCCACAATGCCGGCAAGGTCGAGCGCCTTTAGATTCCGGAGTGGCTTTCTTAGAAACGTTCCGATCATCCTTCGGAAATTTGGGAGGCTCTAAGGTACGCGAATATCCAACTAGATTGGCTCGAGCGTTCTGGACACTTTGGTGCGAGTAGTCTCTGTTGCGTTCACGGTAGGTAGAGTCTCTGTCGTTCCGAGAGTCCCGGGCGTCGAGTTTCATCAAGGCTTCCTCGTGGTATCTAATGGCAGACTGGAATTCAACGACATCTTGATACATCTGAGTCGTAAGAATAGTATTCCACAGGGATGGTGCACCGTCCATTACTTCCATGATAATTTCAGAGTCATCCAGCGTATAAACCGTGTTCAGCAGCTCGGTCTTTCGAATAAAGTACTGACTCGGAGATTCACGAGCATGCCCGTAATCCCGATAGGTAGCCTTATTCGCTCTTCCGCGCTGCCGATCAAGCCATTTACGATTCAGGAAGTAGGTTGTAAATCCCTTTCTCAAGGTATCCCAATCCTTTTCTATTTCTGAGCGGTAGCTAATTGGCAAAGACCAGTACCAGACTTCAGCTTCACCCTCCAAGCGTTTTGGAACGATGCGGCCAAGTTGACGGAAGACGGTTCCAGATTCTCTTGCAATATCATTGATTTTCAAGAGCCATCGAACAATGGTATCTGTATTTCCGTCCCACTTTGGTACGTTCTCATACTTCAACTTCAAATCGAAATGTGGTTCCTTGATGGATCCAGATTTGTCATTGTCATTGTACAAGCCACGACCAGCGCCAGGGCCACCAGGATCCATTGGAGGTATCCCATCATCTCCAGATCGTCCGCGAGGCTGATACCGAGGCCATCGTCTACGGCTGTCGCGGTCATCATCGTCATCGCTGCTACTCGGATCACCATCAGGTGGATTAGGAGCGCCTTGGCGACGGGGAAGTTCTGCACGAGAACCAGCCGGAGATGGCGTTCCACGTCCAGGATTGCGAGAGAATCCAGGATCCATATGGGGAGGCGAGTCTCTGGTTCCTTGCGGTGCCTGAGAACCCATTCTCCTCATTTGATCCGCTTCCTCAGGATCTCCAGCAAATTTACTCCCATGGACAGGGGTTTCGAAGATGGTGGCCATAGGGTTCAGAATTTCTGACATCCTACGGTTATTCTTCGGAAGTCCGTTGTTCCTCGCAAAGAGCCCAAATCTAACTGATGTATCGCGAGTAAAAGGTTGCCTAGATGGTTCGCGTGATTCATAGTCCGGAGTGCGGTGAGCTGGAGCTGGAACAACAGCTGGATAGGTTTGAGCCTCATACATGACAGAAGGTCCAACGCTGCGGGATCGCGAGCGTGAGAACTCTTCAGCCGCTTGATCAATATCACGGTTTACCTGATGCGGTTTATTGTCCAGGAAATTGTGATATTTATCCAAGAGGTACAAGTAGTGTTCGACCTCCAATCTGAAGCACACAGCTAGGATTTCGAAGTCGTTCTGAGTGTAATACTCTTCAAGATCATCGTCCTCTCCCCAGGATGGAATGCGAGGCATTTTCTTAGCGGCTAATCTGAATGAGTCCTGCGCAAATTTCCTCAAGTCAAATAGAACTCGGAGCAGAAGCTGGTATCCATCAATCGGAATACGATAACCGGTAGGAGGGTATCCTCGCCTAGCACGTGTCTCGACCTTGGACAGCAGTTGGTCCAGAAGGTCGAATTCATGAGGGAAAACTAAGGTAGACAATCTTTTGGATGCTGGTTTCACATGCAGAAGATGAGCCTTGTTGATTGTTTTCAATCCTTTGACTAGGGCCTCCTGTCGTCGTGCGAGTATCCGATTGTCGTTGCCGATCTTCCAAAGTGGTTTCACTGTGGGGATGTCGAGGACCTCTATCAGAGTAACAGCGTCCCGGTTGATATTTTCCGTACTGAGGGCTCCATCTAGGGAGACTAGATCCTCGAGCTCTTGGAAACCATCGTCCGGTGTGATGTCTGGCAGAGTGTCGTCACCGGGCCCAGCGGAATGGCCGCGGGGTGGAGGAGAGGATGGCGGATTGTTTGAGATGTCAGGTTGAGATGAACTAGCTTGTTCCATCTTTGTCGCCATCGCCTTGAGCAAGTCGTAGTGGTTCAGATGAAAGTATGTGAGGACTGTTTAAGCAAAGGATTTCCCAATGTGTCCACCAATGTAAGAGAAACCGGTATCGCACGGGATACGGATAAGTGAGCACGCGCAGTAGTAGCACGTGTTAGAGTAGATAGCAGCGTTGATGTTACACAAATGCAACACAAATAACTATGAGCGAGAATATAGGATTAGAAACCCTTATATAATCAGTCAACACAGGGGACTTTCACCGAAAGAGGACAACAAATAAGATACACTTGTATCGAGATTTGTCTGAACTTAGTTCTTAGGACCTCTAATCTAATAGTTATCGCAAGCGTGCTGCGTTACGATAATAGTAGATGATAAAAGTAGAGAGATATAGTGAGCCTTGGGCGTCACTAGGAATCACGCAGATTTGTGTGGAGTTCACAGCAGTTGTATTGGTAAAGATGTAGATGCCTTCACAAGAGAGAAGGCTACCCTTATATACTACTTTAGTGAGTCATAGTTCAACTGAGTCATATTCGGGTGACTCCTCAGCTCAGAGAGGCATAGCCTTGCATAGCTTAACGGATGCGAGGCATGACTCTCGGAGTTGATTCGAACCGTGGGAATGATCAAGAAACATAGGTAAACAAGGCAGATTGTTTGATCTACAAACGGGAACTGGCCGCGTAGATAAATACATTGAGGCTCACAATAAATAGATTAAGTAGTCATGAAGAAGTGAAACTTTTTAAATAATAGCCATATCCATCACAGCTCCGAAAGCGCCATGCTTTATAGACACTGCTTTGGGAGTCGGAGTCTGGCCGTTCTTGTTTCGTGCTGCTCGACGTACTCGCTCTTTCTCCACTGCCCTGGTTTTTGCATCGCAGACGAACTGGACAATGTGGTCAACTAGGAGCCCGAGGGAGGGATTCGCCGTGAACGCCCGGTGCCCCTTGTCCCGGTGAAGCTCGAATAATGCTTTCACTATCTGTGGGCCAATAGAGGAGCACCATCGGTAGATTGTAATGAGTGCACAGGAATTCGTCAACTGTAGGATGCGGGTGAGGAGTCCAGTTACTCGTTCATATGCCGTTAATTTTGACATGACGCTGGTGGATGTTGCCAGACTGTTGAATTGCGCAATGGCCACCTGCTGCGGACTCGTCCAATCGGCGTCGACAACGATTTGGAATGTGGATAAAAGACTGTGTTGCGAGAGGCACGTCTCGAGGATGGTTGGGACGAAACTGGGGGATTCGAGCGCCTGGAAGAACATCTTGGATGCACGACCGACGGCGGGACGTGCTTCTTTTACTTCAGCAACCTCAACACCCAAGCGGTCGGGATTTAAAAGGGCCTCGAGATGCTGGGTATTCCCGAGAGAGATACCAGTGGGCTTCGTCGGCTTACGAAGGGGCTTTTTGCCCTTCCCTAAACGTGCCCGTTTAGGCGGTGGTCTTTCCTCCGAATCAGAGGGATCTGACTCGGATTCCGACTCATGATCAGCGAGTGACTGGTAAAACTCTTTTAGCAGTTCTTCGCATCCCTCACTTTAAATTTGGCGGTCAATGAGGGAAACAGGCATCGAATTCGAGCGCACCTCAAGTTGTTCTCATGGACCCACTCAGGCTCTTTGTAACCCGCGAATTTGCATTGGTACCAATTCCCCTAAATAATCGTGGGACTTACGAATATATTTGTGCCATGAAAGTATTGCTCTGGCCATACCTGCTTATTTCGGTCTAGCGCTACAATCTCAGTGATATCCCATTTGCGATCATCGTCATCATCCAAACAGGAATTCGGAGCCTCTTTCTGCGCTGCGGTTTTCGAACGTGTAGCGCGCCCAGGAGAATTTGTGATTTCTCCATGTGCCGAATTTTTAGAGCCAGTATGGGCCACTGGACTCTGATCAACAGGACCAGAAGGAGAGTTCGATGAAGCGCTGGTAGACGAAATCGATGTAGTGTCAGGCTGAACTGTGTTCACGGGGGTGCCATCTGAGGAAGAAGATTTAGAGGTTGACAGCTGGATCGACTCATTGGGTTGGGTATCGGCAGCACCAGATGTGATCCCAGTAGCACTCGTGAACTCGATTCCAGGCATACCATCGCCAGACTGAACACCTTGGACCAAGGGAACCAAAATTAGCGGCACAGAGGAGATCTTCTTGAGTTGATTTGCTAAGAATTCGGTAACCATTTGGCGCTGCAAGCTAAGGGTACATAGATCATTAAAATTCGGAACAGTGAGGACGGTAAACAGCAACAAACCGTGGATCATTCTCCTTGATGAGTTGCGGGCTGGCGTCTGGTTCATCTGTAAGGATGCGATAGCATCCCTGAGTACCGTTAGTCCAAGAGGGTACGGAAAGCCAAGAAGTGTTTGCCTGGCTTGCAACACGGACATGCTCCACGATCTTGACAATGGAGCCTGAGATATCAGATGGCGGCACATCTGCGCGGTTTCCGGATTTTGTTGGGAAACTACTACGGGATTTCCATGTAACCGTCCAAGAATTATTGTCCTCGGCTGGGTCATATGTTTCTTCGCGCAGGCGCTTCTGGTATGCGTGGTAATGAGATTTTTCAATGTAGATATGCATGCGTTCGCACTGCTGTCGGAAGAATTCGTAATGGCCACGCTGACGTGCAATCGAGTCTGCATCTTTGACAGGATGCCAAGGCAGCGGCTTCAGATTTATATCCGCTCCAGAATCGTTCTTGAAAGTGATAGACTGCAGCAGATGGTTGATATCAATGCCCAGATCAAGGTTACAGTGCTGGAGCTGGTTCCAGAAGCCTTGGACGATCTCTCGTCCCATCCGATTAGCCCATGGTTCCTGGCCACCGAGAATCTCCTGCCCGTGGGTTTCAAAGTCGCGCTGAATCGCGAGATGGTGCTGTTCGGGACCGAAATTCCCAAACCGCACAGAGGGGGTCATGGACATGTAGGCGTCCCGGGAGTGAGCGGCTTGGCTGGCATACTGGACAACACCGATGCAGGAATACTCCGAGAGTTTCCATGCTGTCTCGAGGTCGGACTCAACCCACTTCTGGAACTCTGGGACTGAGAGCGTTGTAGTAGCGCCGATCCCAGTATGGATATCCACACCATCAAAGAAAATGTGAATCGCCCACGTATCAAGTTCTCGGATATATATACCATGTCTTCCAAGCAGGAAGGCCCCTGCATCCGAGCCTGTGTTCAAAATTCAAGGTGAGTTTCGATGTGAAAGCACAATTTATTAAAGCGCACCGGGGGGTAGACTGAGTAGCGCTAAGAAGTAGGTCTTGCGTGTAGGCGCGTCTCGGGGATCGGTGTGCATGCGACCTTGCCAACCGAGTGCTTTGGCGAGTAACTGCCAAATCGAAGAATTGTTTAATTGGCAGCTTGTTGCGTTACTGGGATCCAACCCTCCGAATCCTACGACATTCATATCCTAGGAATTGAACTCTGTAGTCTCGAGCTCGAATTTAGAGAGAGTTTTTGCGAGCAGGCGTCTGCGCAAATCAGATAGGCTCTTCAAAACTGTGCAGACCTGGCCCCGAAATTCCGGAGTATCGACTTTAGTGGCAGGGAGAACCACTCCGGGACCAACACCCTTCAGCAGCGTGCTTGCAAGATTATAGCTTCCGGCTTTAGAATCTCCAGCCACATTGACCGGTGAAAGATCATTGGGTTTAAGAGGGAAATCGGTAATGGGGAATACCTCGTCTGTGTTTCCAACCGGCCGGCAACCTCGAAGGCCCTTGGCGACGATGATGGTATCCTTCAGAATGTCCCAGAAGTCCGTCTCGTGTCGGAGCGAAGGTAATGTGTGCACAGCGCCGATGGTATGGAGCTGATCTGGCTTTCCGTCAATCTCACAGGCAAAGGGGACTCCAGGGACCATTTGGATGCACTCGGGAATGGTCCGATGCACATACTTCCCCTCGACTACCTCCGGATATAATTGTGGCGGGGCTACCGTTCGTAACAAGCGGGCATGCTCCGTATCTTTGTTCTCAGGGAAGTATGGTGTGGTTAGACATATCCTCGCTGATAAGCAGAGGTTTTTTTCAGGGTATATATCGAAGCTCGTGGGAACAGGAAATTCTTTTCAGGCTGGGGATCGTCGGGGCTGGATGTCGGCGGAATTAGGACTGTTTCGGAGGGTGGAGGGGCATGAGATAGCTCCTCCTCCAGGAACTTGAAGTCATCCATGTTGGGTTTGATTGGTTTGACGTCCTTTGGATGTCCGAACAGCGTTCTGTGGGAGACATCGGCCGCTACGATTTTTGGGTCAGCATGCGAGATAATGGATCAAAGGTACAAACACACCGAATTTATCCGTGTCTCGAACAGCCGAAGGACGGAATACTACATCTGGGGCAAACTCCTGTATCGCTGGATCGATTGGAAATCATTTTCCTACAAAAATCCGCCAGAAGCAAGAAGCTGGCTCACCTTGTTCTGTAGGAGTCGTTCTGAGCCATGGAGAGTCCGGAAATAAGTTCACTATGTGTGTTTCGGCACTCTGAAGTTGATCTATGCACGGGATGAAGACGAACCTTGGGTTTGACTCCAGTCCGGGGATGTCATAAGGTCAAGCCCTAATGGACCTGAGTCTGTGCAGATTGTGCAGCAAATGCAATGCATTAAGCCCAGAAAGACATGGGCTTAGTCAACATTACTTGCCTGAAAGTGGGAGAACGAAATTGCAGCGTCTTCGGCTATCAGTGGGATATATCCAATAAGGGCCGTATAGCAGCCAATGACAGGGCGGCAGGGACCGGAATTTGACTGTAGGAGATACCTAGGAGGTGTGGGTGTGATATTCAATCGGCCAGCAAGCCCTGCTGGGGGATGTTGCCACAAGGGAGAGCTGGAAGTAGGATTTGGTCGGTGAAAGCTGTCAATACACAGCCACTATTGACATGACTCAGCGACCAAGTGGGCATGTGATCAGCATCGTGCTCAGCTTCAACAGTGTCTCCTGTGCTCGGAACATCATGTAAAAAATATCCCAAGGGTTCCCAGTCATTATTATGGGTGTAAAAGGCCTCTGAAACTTGGCTGAATTTTTTTGAAGGGAGTGAGCATCAGAATACCGGAAATAGTATTCAAACGGTTTCCTGATAGGATCTTATGAACCCCGGCCCTTGGAGTTGCAGATAAATTCATGGAAGCTTCTCAGGGTGTTTTCAGAATTTACCATGGCTCGAATGCAGCAGAAGTGACCGTGTTCCCAATACAGCAGCCAGTCAAGCTCCCGGACTCACATAATTAGTGCCCCTCAAACTTCGATAAATCATCACAATACCAGTACCCAAAGCTATCATGGATGGGTAATGAGGTCTCTGGACTTGTCTATATTTTTAAAGTGAGTGTGAGTGTCTGAATGCTGGCCATAGTCATTTTCCTCATCAGATTCCCATCGCATCAGACAAACCTGTATTTGGAGGGCCCAAATAAATTCCTTTGCTGCCAAACAATATCATGGAACCTTCAACCATCAAAATGCAGCCAAGTAGTCTGCCACAGCCATACTTGGCATTTGCGAGTGGGCTGATGGAGTGCACCGCCATAGGGCCGTATCAGCCGGTGGCTGTATGGCTTCTTTGCTTCCGTAGATCCCCGCTAATCGAAGGGCGAAGAAATTGACAAAGTAGATCATCATTCAGCAACGCCAACTACACAAACTGATACCCTGACGACGTTGTTGGCAAGATATTCTGGCTGGGATGCTGTGGCTCGTCCCAGCCAATATGCACTCCCATTTGACATTGAAAGGCGTGATGGCGAGGCATTATCCAGCGCCAAGGCAGCTCGGAAGGCATCCCATCCGTCGAGGCCACCAGGACTCATACGCGCGACGCAAGGGGGCAGATCTCCTGAGATTGAAGGTGGTGGACCCCGTCCGGACAATCCGACACTCAACATTTTTCCATTGAAAGGCCCATCAAGTCAAGGTCAAGCTGCTCGAGGGCGGGAAATCACATGCGGATGATCGCCGCAGGGAGGGTGTAGTCTCGCCCACGGGGATGTCAGGCACCACATCGATTCGATAACATCGATCAACGGGGCGAAGGAGCTGAATATGTTGCGGTACAGCATACCGCTGGAGACTGCAGGTCCAGAAACGCTCGGTGATTGCCCATAAGAAGGTCGTCCAGTTCGCACGACGAAGTGAAAGGTTGCGGAGGGAGGAGGATATAGATGGGTGTGTCAAATCAGGGCAAGATCCGTGGTCAGTTTGTCCCAAATGAACTGAGGATTGGGCCTGCAGGGATGTAACAATGCAGTGCGAGCGGTCGAGCATGTGTCGGAGATATTCTGTGAACTCATATTTTGGTCCCACTTCAAGAATGAGGTCGCGAAGGCGGGGGAGCCTCAGGAAGCGAACGACTGAAAGGTCTCCTGCAAGGAACAAAGTCGTTACATTGGGCAGGGTGTGTACTGCATTTTCAAACGTAAACGCTCGGGATCGATGCCAGGAGAGGTCCAAGCGTAGGTGAGTGACTCGGCTGAGCTTATCAAGTGTCTGATCGAAGTGGCGGGGTCGTATGGTCCCAGCTAAGATGTGAGCTGTTGCCAAGGTGCATCGACA
>JARKIE010000876.1:0-21446 GCA_029378255.1 Mycena rosella
TTTCTTCCCCATACAGCTCTCTTCTCCCAGTCCCTTTCCGTCCCAGGGGTATTCTAGGTACCACGAATCTCGGCATTTGCCAGCCATTTGTCTCTACACCTTTTTGATTGCACTCGTTAACCTGATTTTTTCATGAACGAACCAGAGGAGTCTGTTCGGGCTGAACCCGAGCTTCGTTGGACTGATTGCCTCTAAACTTGGGCCTCGTCGTGTGCCGCACGACCTTAGTTGTTACCCACCCACTTACACATGTCGCGGAGACCACGTTCACGTCCAAGTCCCTTCAGTGGAACAGGGTGCTCCGAACGACTTCATTATAATGAACTCGAGTGAGCAAGTTTAGCCCTATTCTCAGGTGCTTCCAAATACCTCAGGAGAAGTGTCGTAGCAAAAAGCAAACGAATGTGTCGAGATTAATACATTACATTCTCAACAGTTCATTCCAAATACGCGGGCACTGGCGGGTTACCATTGCGAGAGTACTGGTGATCACAGATATGCACGGCAGATTGTCGTAAAAAGGAACACAAAAAGTTGTCTGGAATGCGAGTAAAACCAACAACGGATTAATTCCAAATTCCTTCCATCTGCCGCAATCTGAGTCTCCATGTTGACTCCGCAATTCCCCCGCCATCCACAGAATATGGGTTAATCCTTCTTCGAGTTGATTCGACGACCCCCTGTCGCCCTGACCACCTCATTTGTCTTTCGGCCTTCATCAAAAGGATTACGCTCACACCACTCTTCACTAGAAGTTGGTGTAATGGGTGAGACCTCGGGCTGAAGATGGTGTTAAGATGATCCCCCACTTCGCTTCCCCGTGTTGCTTCAAACGGATGCTACCTCGAATAGCATCCCGACATATCTACAGCAAATCGGTGGATACACAATTGAATTGTGGGAAGGCTACAGGAGTCAATCGACTCGAATGACAGGTTCTCCTTTAAGTTACTTCAGGACGATTTGAATGTTAGAAGGACAAATAAAAAAGCATAAAAGAATTGACACTACATATCAATGGTGAACACTCAGCATCAAGAGGGCTTGACCTCTCTGCCGCTCTCCTGTCTTCCTCAGTTGCCATCGAAGTTCGTAATGCATGCACATTGCCTTCCAAAGATCTCAGTTGTTCCTGTCTCGAGCTTGTTTTGAGGTTCCACATTCTACCAACTGCTTCTCTTTATCCCTTTAGTTCTACCGCGGCAAGTCGAAAGGCTGTGACCGTGAGCTCGGCTACGGGGTTATGGAGAAGTCCGGGGACCGTAGTGTACATTAGTGCCTGTACACTCAGATAATTCCTGGGCCCGGCGTTTCTGAGTGGGACCGTGCCGTGTAATTCTACCTACCTACCTACCTACCTACCAGACCTGCCTCAAATCTCCCTTGCTCATGCATAACGTCCGGCGTTTGAATTCTGGCTGAGATCTACGATTAATCGGTCTAATGAATACCTGAATCGACTACGCGTCCTTCCATCCCCGCTTTAGCCGTCCTGTTAGACTGATAGCGGCGGCAATGAAAAGTGAAATCACGGTCAAAACGGGCTGACTATGACTCAACTGTTGCTCAGAAATGACTATTCCTCGGAAACAAGTACATCTATGCGCGCCATTTACTATTAGCGAGCCGAATGTCGGGGCGTCCTTCCTCGACCCCTTTGGAACATTATATTCTTACTAACTGCGGTACATATGTCAGCGTTTACTATATGTCATCAAGGTGCTGAATCATCTGCATTTAGGGTGGACCGCATGGAGTAACTTGCTGTTCTGAGTTTCTTGTGCGAGGTTCATGCGTCCCCTATACTGCAGGGCTGGCCTATAAAATGCGGAGAATTGACTGTCAGCATTATCACCCTTACCACCACCAAGCAGTCTTATATCTAAATGTCTTTACCAACCTTCTCGTTCTCAACCACCGCCGACGAGGTCGCCACCGCTTTGCGGCCGAAATTCAAGGCAAAAACGGTCAGCAGCATATCCCTCCGAATATTCACCGTTCCTAAAATTTCACAGTCCTTGTTACGGGGACGTCCATTAACGGCATTGGTTTCGAGGCAGCGCGTGTCATCGCAAAGCATGCGCAGCTCGTCGTCATAACGGGATACAACTTGGACCGGTATGCAGTATCTGCGACCGATTTCAAACAGTCTTTCTGAGGATTCCGCGTGTAGGCTAAGGCTCTCGGAAGAAGCGATCAAGAAGGACGTACCGACAGCCAACATCCGCCCCCTCGTCCTCGATCTCTCGTCTCTCGCCGCCGTGCGCAAGGCGGCGGCAGAAATAAACGGATATCCCGAGGCCCTCCATGTCTGTGCATCTCTGCCTCTATTTGCGTGTATACTTCAACGCGCTATTTTCCAGGTCGTGGTTCACAATGCGGCCGCGAGCTTCGGGCCGCTCAAGCTCACCGTCGATAATCTGGAGCGACAGATGGCGACGGACCATATTGGACCGTTCCTCTTGACGAAATTGATTGCGTCGAAGATACTCGCCGCGGGCACAGAGAGCTATGTCCCGCGTGTGGTGTATGTGTCGAGCAATGGGCATACGTACGGCACCGGTGTGAACTTCGCCACCATCGGCCACCCGGACGCGGAGAAGTACCAGAGCGGCGACGCATATTTCCAGGCGAAGAGCGCGAATTGCCTGATGGCCATCGGGCTGTCGAGCCGCTCGAAGGGAAAGATCAATGCGTACAGTCTCCACCCCGGACGTACGTCTCTAAACCTACTCTTGAACATCATGCTAAATTTGCCGTCGCAGTTATCTTCACCAACATCTCTGTGAACAAGGAGGCAATTCCCGACATGCAGGCGTTCGGTGCGCTCGATGGTCCCTTTTACTCCTTTTCTTTTGTTGACATAATGTCGCAATAGGGGTGCTCGATGCGGAAGGAACGCCATCCCAGGCCTGCCGTGGAAGTCCATCCCTCAGGGTGCGGCGACGTAAGATCAACCAATTTGCAGTTGGTTGTTATTTCTGATAAAATGACCTTTTCTTCCCTCAGCACTGTTGCCGCGGCATTTGATACCAGGCTGAACGGTCGGTCTGGCAACACAACATGTCTTACATTGTACTCATTATCATTTTCATTGCAGACAAACCTGGCGCGTATCTCTCCGATGGAACCGAGGCCAACAAGGAGCGGGCGGACCACAGTTCCGATCCGGTGAGCCCTATGACGACGTCCTCATTCCAAAATTTACCCTGGATAAATTTAGGCTAATGCTGAGAAATTGTGGACCGTTACTGAGGAGGTCATAGGCGAAAATTTTACGTTTTAGTAAGGGCCTGGTGCTCAGACGATAGAATCCAAAGAGTTTACACATATCGAGTTTGATTGGACAAAATCACTGCGTTCAGCCGGCCCTTAGACCACGTTCGGGTCTAAGCGGCTGGGCAGACTGCCGCGGAGTTACGCCCGGCTAGACGCCCACGTGCGTCTAGATCAACCAGACCGCACGTGCCGAGCCGCGTTTAGCCGGCCACACCTGGCCCCATCCGTCTCGACGCCTGGCGTCTATATCCATGCTGCCTACATAGCTGCCTCGAAACACAGAATTTTATCTAGAGAGCACCGAAATCACAAAGCTTAATCATCGGCGAGAGCATAAATTAGCCGAGAACACATGTGCAGGATCGGAGTCCATAGTGCTATTATCCCGAGTTGATGGCATCACCGGGAAGCACTTCATCTCCCGTTGGCGCCCCTTACGTATTACACTGTAATAGAACCCTGTCGGACCGCATACCCGTCCCGCCACGCCCGACAGCTGCCAAACACAGCCCAACCACCGGTGATGCGTCCGCGGCCGTCGATGATGGCGCATCACCATTCACGGATCACATCATTCGGCATCCCGGCTGATTAAAGCCCATGAAGCTGCCGCTCGTGCTGCGGGATCCACCATCATCAAGTGCGCCTTGCGGCCGGGTGGCAGTGCACCCTTCTCTATCTGCTCCTGATCGCTGCTCCGCTCAATGCTGACACCGCTGCCACCCTTCTCGCTGTCGCCACCCTCCTCGATGCTGACACCGATGCCTCCCTCCTTGACAACGGCCCTTTGCAGCCTGATTATTTATATTCCCTTTTAATAGTTTTCCTACATCAGAGAGATGAGCCCGAGCGTGGGAAGGCCGCCGAAGCCGAGCCGACGAGCATGCGCGCCGAGCAATATCCCAAAGGAGCGACAGGCGCCGCCAGAGGGCGCATCGCGCCTATTTGGTCGCCTGATGGCACGGCACGATCGGCACGATGCCGAATATGATGCATTGATGAAATTTCCGGTGGCGTTAATTGGGCCTCCGGTGGCGTGCGCGCCCTGATGCGGCCTGTCAGGGGGCCCGCCCAACACCCCGGCTTCCTTTATCTACCAATTGACACCAATTTTACGTGTAAGAAGCGACGATCCTGGAAAATGCTTCTGACAGCTGTCAATCAATCCATCAACTCGGGATAATAGCACTCATCCCTCTGCAGGATCGTACGGTATCATGTAATAATTACGCGCATTGGCGGTGAAGAGGCCATGGGGTACAGAGATATTGATGGGGTATATAGATATTGAAAGGATGCAGAAGAGCTAAAGGGTGCTCCCTCGACGCGCACGCGGCTAGTCAGTAAAGCATATATAGACGAGTCGGTCGAGGAAGGCTCGGCCGGTGTGCGTGCCGCTAGCCGACATCAGGTCTCGGCGGCGCCTAGATGGCCCAGACCATCATCATCTGGCCGGCTAAACCGAAATAGAACTTCATAGCCGACTCTGCGTGCCGCTAGAACAGGCCGGGTCTAAGGCCCGGCTGAACGCAGTGAATACAGTGCATTTTTCCGTGGGGTGTTTCCCGGTGCTGCCGAGCGCAATCATACATTCCCGGTTCTGGAATGTCTATGCGACGGAATGTCAAACCAAAGCGCCGAATCAGGAGGCGTCTGAGTCAGTTGTAGGCGACAACTCCGAAGAGTGGATTCCTTGGTTGGAAAATCCCCTCGCTAGGGGGAAAATCACAGGGATCTTCAGAGTATATGAAGGCCTAGGAGGTGGTGGAATGAGGCGACGGTGGTGGATACGATGTACAAGTGGCTTTGTTGGTACTCTCTGCTCTATGGTTGGCAATGGTGGTTGAATTGCCAGTGGGTTCTTGAAAATGTGTGTAATGGACCCGATAAAAGCCGGTCCGAGGAACAGATCCTCTCTTGGGATTCTCTTGGACGTCCAATTTCTCGTTCGAAATCCACTACCTATTCCCCGCTGTTTCTGTGCCCCCTCTTTTCTACGGGCGATCGGGCCGAAGCGGATGCGACTGGCACACTTCTAGGACCCAACCGGACAACGGTTGCAGCAGCTGTGATTAAATTTTGCCACAAAATTGTACATCATCAAAATTAAATTTCCCCTACAAATTGCTATGAAGACTAGATGATTTAATTTTCTTTCTTTGCGTAGTATGGCAGCAGTCGTGCCTTGTGAAAAAAATCTAAGATTAATCTCACTGGTCTAAGTGGCAAAAATATACCACTAAGGAAATTCGAACACAAAGCCATATGGTGTTGAAGTACAACGAAGAGATAAAGAGCTTTCCCCACTACACCAAGTAAGCCATGTTAACCTATGTTCACATTTCCAAGATATCACGCGTCCTGGATCGGACAAAGGGAAATTTCTATGTTCAAGTCCGTTTCATGTTGTGGAGAGTATCCAGAATTCAGAATTCAGGGACTCTAGATTGAGCTTTTAAAAAGATTAAATCTTTGATTATTAAATCATCCTTATCTTTCCTTAGTGTTGTTTATTTAAATGTTTTGGATCTAATCCCTGCTCAGATTTGATTGATGTTTTTGGAAGATTAAATCACCCTGGCCTTTTGTGAGTGTTTATTTCATTCTTTTCCCTGTCATTACCCAGATTAAGTTGGTGACACAGCCTGTGACATGTCTGGTCTAGCGGTAACTACCTATCTCTCATGTTCGGGATTCCATAAGTGTCATCCTAGTGTTCCCAGTTCAATCCTGTCTGTATGCACTTTTTGTTTTTAGTCTGATCAGATTTAATCTCTAAACAAAATTAAATTTATTATGCTGTACAAAAACCTGGGGGAAATTTAATCTGGATGATGTACAGTTTCGTGCGAAAATTTAATCCTATCTACTGATATCACTGAACCGGAAGCTCCTGGTGGCTGTGAACAATGTGAGCTTTCTCAGATCACAATACACCAAAATCGCTGGAACTCCTAGGAAAAAGTAGGGGGAACTCGCATTGAACCAAGAAAAACTTGGGGGAAATCAGAATTCCCCACCTTTTTCTGACTGGCTTGAAGTAGCGTTAAAAGGAGGGGGAATACCAAAAAGACACTCAAAAAGTTGGGGAATATTAAAATGTGCATTTGAACCGCATAGAATTGAGTTGAATTTACGGGGCATTTTTGAGAGGTGTGTTGGCTGATATCCGCAGTAGGTGCTATCCGGAACCTGCATACTGGCCGGGAGTGCTCACAGTCACCGGTGAGACGACGGAAATGTCCGCGCAGAGACTGGCGGGCATTGGGAGGCATAAAAGCCGAAATTTAGGCATCTGGAGGTGCCAGTTTGTAAACCCGTTTATAAACGCCCTGTTTAAAAACCGGTATTTTACGAGTACTTATGTAATCGTTTTTGATCAATCGAAATGAGGTTTTCACCACCCGCTTAAGCATGTAACGGATTTAGTGGCTGTGCTATCAGTATTAGTGGCAGTGTTGAAGCACACATAGTGGCAGTGTTCTAAATTCTCTTCAAATCTTGTGGCTTAATAGTGGCTGTGTTTTGCTTGAGTAATCTGTCGCCTCATCGGGAGGGGTTAGAACCGCTCTTTAGGCAATTAAAGAATTTCGGCTTTTTTTTCAACCTCCTTCAGCACGTCGGCCCATACTCTTTTTTTCATCAGGTAGTCTGTCTCTGTAACGGCATTCAAATCTGATGTTGCGCCCACCTCTGCGCTCACATCCGCTCATGCTCCATCGACTTGGTGTAATGGTTAACCTCTAGTTAAATTTCGAGACCCGGTATGGTGTAACGCTCAACCTGTAACTAAATTTCCAGATCCGGTATGGTGCAACGGTCAACCTTTATCAAAATTATGGTGCAACAGCCAATCTAAGTGTTAATTCGCCTCAACCCATACATTAATAGCACGTTCCTCGCCACCTCTGTTTTGCCCCGCCCTGCACATGCTTTCCATACAAAGTCCCTCGGGGCTTCAAGTCGGATCTTCGGTGGTACTGCGCGAATATGCGAATCCACGGAGGATGCTCGTCCCCTGTCTGCCCCTGTCGCAATGCCGATGGAGTTTGCCGTTTGATCTTGATCCCATCACTTGGGTTCCCGGAAGGTCTCCGTTCAACTTGCATTCGATGTTCCCTGTTGTTCAGCTGCTTTCGGGAAATCTAGTTGCATCATGGTCGGTTTGAACCGATCTTAACTTCTTAACACCAGAATTCTCTGCTGTCTTTGTTTCTGACTCGGCTTCTGAGGACATGTCATCGGATCAACTCGTTACAGAAAACCAATGAACTCGCCTCCGGGAACACTGCGTTCTCGACTACAACTCTGACTATGACATGGAAACTACCTATACAGTATACAGTACTGGCAGTCTATTCAATTCATGCCCGCAGGCAGATAGAAGATTCCCCTGATTCTCCCTTCACCATTCCTGGGCCGTCTGAAATATTTGTGTCACTGCTCTCTTCATCCTTTTGCTTTTCCTGAACCGGCTTGGAATTTTGCTGGGGTACCACTGACACGGTGTAATCCATGATGTTGGTACAATTTTATTTAGCTTGTATTTCATTGCCACTTTTCTGCTGCGATGCACTGCACACAATTTTCGCATCCTTTCGCCATCAGCTGTTGCCCTCACTTGAGCTCGTAATATTGAATCCAAGCACCGAGAATTCGTAAATGGATGCTTCGATGCTTTCGCATCCTAGCCCGTCCGCCGCGATAAACGACTGCAGGTCGGCGAGGAGTGGCGGGCCTCTGAGATGCCACTGCCTTCTTCCACTATATATATATACCGTCCCCACTACTTACTAGTAGGTACTTCCGCATAACTCTCGTAGTTAGCTATGGTAACCCAGAAGTCAAATCAAATCAACTGGCTGCAGCAGACTACAGGCATCTCCTAGTTTCAATCGGCCTTCTTGTATCCCACTCCGATCTGCCGTGCCGAGCAGTGGGCCTTCATAATACAGCAGCCAAATCTCCATTTCAGTAGCCGCTCACTATCACTCATATGCTATGTTACCTCATAGGCACAAGATCAAATTACATGGAAAATAAGTGCCTTCCTGCCACCAGAGCAGCTTTATCTTTACAAATATTTATGCGGGCTCTATGGATCACCCACATCCTAAAATTTATGATTTTGACATGTCCTGCGAGCGCGGGGGGCCGGAGGCTAATGCAAGGCATTCACGTTTCCGCGATCAACCACCCACCCAGATCAAACTTAATAGTATATATCCTGTGTGCATTAATCTAGGGGCTCAGGTTTGCCGGTCAAGATTGATTAATCCACTCTCCACGCAATAGTTATACCACTTTATGCTTACCGCACATTGAATAAAAATTGGTTTCAGCAGTAACATATAACGGATCAGGCCAGCTGTGGTTTCGACACCCCACCACGCAACTCCCCACCTCACCATTGGTGTCCCGACCCGTCCATCATGAGAAGCGGTAGGCCTTTGTTCAACTCCGAGTCACCGGTTAATTCACATCCAAACCATATCCCCCCTCTGCCGTGTGCTTGCAAGAGGCTGATTGCCGCTGGAATGCTATGCGGGTGGGGAAGCTTGAAAGAGAGGATGTGAGCTGAGGGACTAGGGCTTGTACGAACAGCAGGATGTAGCCGGAAGAAGGAAAAAGAGTCAGGGGCTACAGCACTGTCATCGTACATAAACCCCATTCTAGGATCAACGATTGTGCCTCACGAGATCCTAGAAATCCATTCATGAACTCATGCTCGTGTATCCTAGCAATCATATTTATTGGAAGTATTGACACGTAGAGATGTAGTAATAACTCTTGTAATTGTTGACAACATATAATCCTACGCGAGCGATTGCGAAAGGTGGGGTGGAAGGAGTGTGATAAAGGCCCAGTACGAATTGATACAAGCCTGATGGCACAGATGGAGCTCGATAATTACCGCTGATCACTAGCTAGAGTACACCAATGGGATTCGGACTGGCTCTTCACCAAGCCTAATCGTTCGAGCCTCATCAATCCGGCAACTCCCTCCAGACCGCCCGCCGCTTGTTCTCCGCAGAACTCGCAGTGCCGCTTCCCGCACTTGAGACAAGCAAGGAGCAATAGTTGGGCATTCATCGCGCGGAGTCGGATGTGAACGAGATGTTCAGAAATAAGACAACGGACCATAGAGCATCATTTACAATAAATATACTGATGAGTTTCGGTCTGATCATGTCGTATAACACAATAGAAAGGATAAATAAATAAAAAGGACATAAGTGCGAGTTTTCCGGGCCGGTGCCGCGGCCATTACCCTCAAGTAAAACATGTTTTTAATTCGCTGGGAATTATTTACAGGGCCCTACTCTGGGGGGGCGCCAGTTCAGCAACGCCGCCGGCCAACTTGATGATCAACAGACTTCGTGATAAGATGGAACACAGCATCCCTCTCTTCTGCTTCCCACCGACATGGGTGCCACAGAACCAATGGAAGAATGCAGAATAGGCCTCCTCGGTGAACCCGGCGCTGGGAAAGTTGCGTTAGCCACTCGGGTATAAGCCGCCCGCCCCTCCTCCTTTCGATCTCGAGTTAACAGCGTTCAGGTTATCGATGATGTGTTCATCGGTGAGTCGCTATTTCCGTTGGAGGTGTAATCTCCCGACTCACCGTAGATGGTCGTTAAGATGTACTGCTCGATTTTCCATCGAGATGCAGAAATATCTGAGCCGTCCCGCAGGTATCCGATCCAACTTTAGAGCGAGACTGGAGGAAGGAGCTCCTCGTGGACGATCAGCCGTGTCGCCTGGAGTTGCTGCTCCCCAGCTTCGGGCGTACGCCCCTCCCTCCCGTCCCCCCTCAGGCGATCACTCACCCTCAACTCAGCATACGGCAAGATAGTCCAGCACCGCGCCCTGCAGTGCGTTTCCTCTCTAGCACCGAACAGCACCGCTGACGGGCACACAGCACCTGCGCCGCCTTCCTGCTCATGTACTTGATTGCTTCGTGGCCCGCGTTCGAGGCGCTCGCAGCGTAACGCGAGCGCGCCGTCCAGGCGAGACTCAACGGGGCGGGTGAGGTGGGCGAAGGGGCGGGGACGCCGCTTCTCGCGCTGACCGGGATGCAGTGCGACCGCGCCGCTGAACGCGCGGTGCCGGCGGAGGAGGGGGCGACGATGGCGAGGCAGCTTGGGTGCGCGTTTTTGTAGAGACGTCTGCGCGGACGGAGGCGAATGTGGGGCAGGTGTTCGCGGATGTGGTGATGGCGGTGCCGGGGGCGAGGGGCAAGGATGGGGGGCTGTGGGAGGAGGGCAGGAGGCGGAAGCGGCAGAAGTGCGTTGTCTTGTAAGGATTTCGCTGGCTGTTATCCAAGTGCGTGGAATTATATTTTGGCTGGACATCGGCATGTAGACAGAGCACCGAGAATTTGAATTTTGGATTTTCGTTCCAAGACACCCTACTCGTCTCCGCCGACCTCACGGCCGAAGTTCTTGTCTGAATCTCGACAGTCACCGGATCCACTGGCGCAAACTCTTCATCCGCCGATCCACCGACGCCTCGGCCAAGTGGGAATTCACTAGCAAGAATCAAGCAGCTCGCTGCCAGGCTGAGCATACAACAACAACCGTGGGCACATCAACTGTAACTATATCGAAAACCCGAATCCATTGAGGAGCTGCGTTCTCGTTCAATAGCAAACAAGTCGAGGTCCACACATGCACACCGTCAGATTTTCGAAGCTTTCGACTTTATACGCAATCAATCCCGCACGACGGGCGAGGGTGAGATGGCTCCACGGGCGCATTGAATGAAACGTCCAGTAAACTGGCAGATTCGGAGTCGATCCAGGACCAGCTTACGCCTACATTACACCAAACTTCCAGGAATCCAAGAGAACACCCACGCAGGCCATTTTGTCTGTAATGAATGAACCCGCTACAGTGCGAGGTCAACAACAGGAGGCGATCGCAAGGTAAGCGGATATGATCGCAGGAGGTCCAGTTCCTGATATACATGTGATGTTGAAAGGGGGCAAGTGGGTTGACTCGGAACCGTTGAACCAATGTAACTGAGCGCAGTTCATCTGACGCAGGAGGAAAATATGAATGTGCTGGTTTGATTGGTTGCCTAGATTTGGGCGATGCGTTTCGGCTTGAAACCCGGCGTATCAAAACTAGGGGGGGCAGGTACTAGGAGTTGCAGTAGCACCGTAGCTGATAGGCAAGACGGATACGACCTGGCCAGCTGCCGGTAGGCGGATTGCGTGGGCAGCGCGAGAACGCCAGATCGGCGAGAGACACGAGTCCGCCAGCGTAAGTAGAACTTGTAGCTACCAGCCTTGGAGTAGTCCGAGACTAGACAGATCGGCCCACGGAGAATCGCTTCGGATCCTAGCCTGCCAGAAAGCTGGTGAAAGGAGGGACGCGAGACTTCGAGCACCAGCAAACCCGCCAATTGCAAGTTCAGCCCTACAGTGTACATGAGCGCGGCGTGCGAGCGGCTGGCAAGACCAGTATTAGTAACCAGCACCCCAGGAATCCAGCCGGGACTGAGAAAACGGAGAGACAATGAGAAAAATAGGCGCCCGTCAGCCACGTAAGCCTACGCCTCTTTCCTTTTTGGGCGGCTGTGAAATCCGTCTCGAGTTGAGAGGGCGAGACCGATTTAAAAGAACTGTGAATAGGGTACACGGGTACGCATGCTACGATGGGGAGACCAGAGGGGGGGGGAGACGATAGGATGGTAGACCGAGGGGAGGATAATGAGGAACAATGTGTTATGTTGTGAGGAGACGACTTGATAGTTGATACAATTTGAGGATCCGAGGGCAATGCAGGGGGGCTATGATGTGAGTTGAAAGACGAGAGGGCGAGCAACGAGGGTGGGCCGAACCCGGGAGGAGGGAGGGAAGGAGGCGGACAGACTGGCGGATGGCAGAGAGGCCGGGCGACGATGGATGAGGGAGAGCAGGCGAGCACAGTCGACGAGCATACCGCACACCACACACCGCACACGCAGAAGCGCACCGCTATGCCCCGCTGGCGCCGCATGCCGCACGGGCACCAGCAGCACGTGAACCGGCCGCAGCGCGAGCGCCAGCAGTGCGCACCAACGCGGGCGCGGGGGGCGCAGCCACAACTCCTTGTGCCGCTGCAACTGCTATGTGGGCGTGCGGGGACGCGGAGAAAATGGCAGTCGATAATGCCTCCCGCCTCGAAGTCACGCACTCCTTCGCCCGCAACTTCCCCACCCTCCGCTCCACGCGCCGCACGCCCCTCTCAACCAAGCCCTGCGCATCTTGGACGAAGCCGTACAGCGACCCAGCTGCGCCAGCTGCTCCTCCAACTTCAGCGCCTTGATCTCTGCAGCCAGGGGAGAAGGGGAAGAAGGGGGCGAGTGGAAGAGGACGTGCAAAGCGCGAGGCAGAAGACGAGCGTGCGGATGCGGCGGGGAGTGAGAAGAGGGTGGTGGAGAACCACGAGATGGGTGTATTGGACGCGAGCGCGCGCCGGCCGGGGGGTGAGGAGGCACACAAGGAGGGGAGGAGCTCGAGGGTGCGTGGGGAGGTGGCGGCGATGTGCGGGCGAGGAGCGGGCGCGCGGCATGGTCGAGGCGCTAGGGGACTACGGGGCGTCAGGGTCCTGGGTAAGTAGAATGTAAGAGACGGCGCGCATCCTCGACCGTCGGAGTCGGCGAGCTGAGGTGGTTCCTCCTCGTAGATATCCGCATTCGATAACCGTGGCGATGGCAGTGGCTAGCTGTACTCGGTGCCGTCGTCGCCGACGAGCATGTGACGCTCAGCTCACCGCCGCTCGGGCGTGTGTGCTGCGGCGGACTCCGAGGGACGCACGGCGAGGACAGCCGGGAGCAAGCCGGGAGCTGGACAAGCCGTTCATAGAGGCCGGCGAGGTGGATATGAAGTTTGAACCAACAAAAAGCTAAAGGAAGCAGGCCTAGGAGGCAGAACAGCGGCGGCGCAAGAGAAGAAACAAGGCGGCGTGATGATGCCGAGGAACGCTTAGTAAGCTGCCATCTTTCTGCACGTGTCAGGTGCCGTCGAATCGCGATTGAGGAGATCCGACGCGTGAGTTGCAGTTATCCTGGACTCTTCCTCCAAGACAGTTCAATGGCTGGTTCGCACCCATGAACGTCAGTGATTATTCTTGTAAATTGTTTTCCGAAATATGACACCCCCGATAATTAGCCAGGCTCCGCAGGTAGTGTTTTGACTCCAGACTCGATCATCTCCTGTAGAAAGGGCCATCTAGAAAGAGAGTGCGGACGGTGGTATCATATGGCTCCTCGGAAGCTCAAGAGCAATTTCCGTGCTCCGGGCCCGATTAGGGGGTCTGGGATTACACAGCAAAGATGTTGCCTCCACCCGAAGAGTCTTAGGAGCCTTTACTCTGAGTCCATCCAAGACATCCAGTCTTGGCACTTGAGAGAGGGCTGGGTGAGAATCTGGTTGCGGTTGAGAAGCCGAGTGCAAAAGACGTGGCCAGCAGCTTCGGAGGCTGAGTAAATATCCAGGATCGTCGACAAATTTGAGGTAGGGGTTTGAAAGAGAGGAAATGTCGGAAAAATCAAATTAGCCTTATAATCCTGGGACATTATATGGCCTTATAACTGCATTATAAGGCAATTATCAGTGCCTTATCATATTCGTATGTAAATGTATAAGGCCTTATCTGGAACGTCTAAGTAATAAGGACATTATAAGGTGTTCCAAGATGGAAAACATTTTTCCGACAAAGGTTGCCACTTGTAATTTGCTGTCATCGGCTTCGGCGATGCTTGGGCCATTCGGATCACCAGCTTCAAATGCCGAACGGTTTGCCCTCATTGAAGACTTGAGTAATTTGGCAAAGTCTGGAGACTCCCTCTCTTATTTCATCGTTCTCAGAATGCCACAGGAGGTAAGCTTTGCTTAAACTGCAAAGTTGAACAAATTTAAACGAACCCTCAGTTCGATTTGCGGATGCACGTAGTTGGTCTGATGATTCCCGAGGAAGCCTCGGCCATTGAAGCTTTTAGTCTCGGGTTCAAACTCCTTGTTGATCTTTTGGGAACAATTCATTGGCACCCGTATCATTCAGCACGGTGAGTTGGAGGCAGAAATGTATTGATTTGTTCCTTGGCAACCGGTTCTTTTCAGGTGAATTTTGGGGACTGAGGAACAAATTCAACAAGTGGAAGTATCTGCGATCACAACAGATGTGCCAATAAGACGCCCACATGCGGCGGAAGTGCGGTTTGATTGATCTGCACGACGGCGGATTTGAACTTGGTGCCTTCTTAGCGAGACTGCTGCTTTTATTAGGGGATATTTTATTTCGCCCTGGCCCTATCTCAGCGGTTCCAGCCATGGGCCTGCATATGGGCTACACAGGAGACTTTTTTCATCTCTGAATCAGCTTCCAGGAACACAATGTGATCCACAACAATTCTTCAACTGGGGGGCTCCTTGATCTGTAACCACCACCATCTTTTTGGTGATGGCTACGTCTCGGAGGAGGCAGCAGAGGGGGCTTGTATACCCTCTCCACCACCAAGGTGGATGCTCCCCGACAGGGGGGCAGCATTGAACAATGCTGGCGACAGAGCATGCCGTCATGAGACCCTTGACCGGCACGGCAGAAGCCACACTAAATATGTAATAGAACCGTCCTGTATGTCTACAATAAAAGCAACGACGACAACCGCCCCATCCACCAACAACCCCGCACAACTATGCTCGACACTGCCCACAGCATCAAGCGGCCCCTCCCCCCCAGTACACAGACACAGCTACAGAATCAGACACGTGGGGATGCACAGCAAGACCACAGAAGACACCGGTCCTGTGGAACTTAAAAAGGGAATTCCATAAAATTAAATCTGAGAATCCCATAAACGACATGAGCGCCCACAACAAGACACCCAATGTCACTGCTGCCGACACCATCCCTCTCCTGGTTACCCCCTTCACGGAAGCCATCAACAACTCCCCAGCAGCCAGCCCAGCCAAGAAGGTGACCCGCACCGAAGAGGCTGAAGACATCTCCTGGGTGCCACCCCAAACTGCTTCAATGCACCGTGGAAGTCCCCAGACGCTCAGCGCAAGACCTCTGGTGCCGGAAAAAGCAAAGGAAGAGACACTGGTCCCAGCAGCATCGACACTGCGGCCTTCGCCTTCATGACGGGGTCGAGCCCCCAGGTGGAGTAGGTCCTCAATGTCCTCAGACCGAGGCACCGGGGCCATGGCCAAAGCCAGTCCCCTACCCCGGCCCAACACGTCAAGGAAATCGAAATCAGCCACCACGAGAGCGATCTCAAGGACAGAGAAATCCCTGAAGGTAAGCATAAAAACTCGAACACTTAATTCAGAACTATGCTGAACCATCTCGCACGAGCCGGGTGACGAGTCTGATGACCTCACCGACTACATCAAATTCCTCCCCCTCATTGCCACGGGCTCTTCAAAGCCATCTACCTACCAGTCCGCAGGAACAGCGCCGGCGCCATTGACCGTGTACGCAGATGTCACCAAGGGCAACGGGTGCACAGTCCCCAACTTGCCACTCCTCGCCCATTCCTGACCCTGATGGCCCATGTGCTGTCGCTGCAGCCGAGTTCAACACAAGGATGGCCGGCATGTCAGCCCTGGCTGCCCTCCCCGTCCAGGCTGCACCTCTTACCAGGGAAACTGCGGCACACATCACCATGACCAATGGCAACAACGCCATGTTGACCAAATCGGGCTCAACTGCAGCACCGATCACTGACACAGCAGTGGGCGGCCAACCCAGCGAGCACAACATGGCCATCTCCATTGAAAACGATGAGGCCACAGGTGGCAACGCCCCCGAGAACGATGCAATGCTTGACACTGACACCGATAAGTGCACTGACAACCCTGTCCTCAAATAAATCTAACACCCAATTCTTAGGGTTCAACCATGTCACTCCGATGGGGCACAACTTCATGTTTGACAAGGACGTCCAGGCTGCCGAGCATGAGGCCCAAGCGGCCAGGGACGCCACCGCTGCCGCCACCGTTACTGCTACAAAGGCCAAGCAGACCACCCGCGATGCGTGGCTCGCACGCCAGCTGTACCAGCAGCAGCTGGACGCCGATGACAAGGCCAAGTGTGAGCACCTGCGTGGGCAGCAGTGACAGCAGCAGCAGCTGCAGGGCCAGCTCCAACAGCAGCAGCAGCGCCAATGGGAGCTGGACCAGCACACGATGGACATCATTGACGGCACCGATAACATTGATACTGGTGACATCATCTACCCAGACTTCGCAGAGGCGGCGAAGCTGTCAGCCACTGGCTGTGAGGAGAATCCCCACCGTGCCTTCATCCCCAGCAACATGATCACAGTCGAGGCGCCATGTTCAAAGTCAATGCCACCCAGCCAATTCCCCCAGAGACATTCTACTGCCTGGTGGCCTCCGACGCCACAATCTACAACAGCGTCAACCCGGGCACCATCACCGCCATCAAGGCAGACATGCCTGGCCATCTCATTGCCTCTGTGTTCCTAGGTGGCTAGACACTCAACAAGCACATTGTCGACCTCCCCAAGCAGCTCTAAGAGATCCTCGATTGCGAGGGCCCCGAAGGGTGGTGCAAAGTAATGCACTCACCTGCCTCCCTGGCACCCGCAGAGCCGCGAACCTCCCCCCCACCCCTAAAGGTCCTACGACCTACCAGGGGCCCACCATCCTGGTCATCCAGGTGAGGGACACTTCGACGCGCATCAAGGTATCGGTAAGGGAGCTCTATATCGAGAGCGATGTCACCGCCTTCAGCATCATTGTTCCGGAGACCCAGAACTTGTGGGTTGCTGGCTTCCTCGAATGCTCCAACGACGGCGACTCCCCCATCACGGCCAAGCAGCTCCGCATCCAGGCTATCTCCTACATGCTCACCAATGCTATGTTTGCCATCATCATCTAGCGCACTCTCCCCCCTGGAGTCTTGCTGAAGGTGACCCTCCTCACACTCGCCCTGTCCGCCGATCCCGTCTGGAACGCCCGGATGGGCACCTTCGTTCTATATGTAAAGCTGTCCACCACTAACACTGTCCACTGGCAGGGGATCACCGACTTGGTCAGCGGGCAGACATTCTGAAGCGCGTACTACAACTACGAGTACAAGCCCCACGGCTGCAAGCACCTCCTCAACAAGAACCGATGTGTCCTGTGCAAGCATTGCACCCACTTTTTGGTCGCCTGCCTGTGCCCCCACACCCTACTGTACAGGGGCCCCAAGCACCAGGTCAAGGACACTACGCACGGCCTACTCACGTGCGGACATGGCAGAGGACACCGTGGCCGCGGCGGTTACAGAGGATGTGGTGGATGTGGTCGCAGCTAGTCAGCGCCGCACGGCAATGACTCAAAAACAGGGAGCCCAAAGAGGCTCCTGCATGCAATTTTATTTCTACTTTCCATCCTCGCGATCAACACCCCTGCGCTTGATTAAAAGACTACTACGTACATATCCGTTTGTATGCGGTAGTCGAAGGAGTAGAAAATGGGAAACATTTTCTTATGCTCACCACCATGAACAAAAGAACATGATGCCTGAGGGCATGGTGATAAGCGGCCCTGTGACCAGTGGTGAAATCTTTCGATTTTGCTGTTCTAAGCAGGAGCTTCATACAGAATAAAGGCTATATCACTCACTATGAGCTAGGATGAGGTCCGAGTTGCTAGCTAAGGATGAACATGTGCGAGTAGCTCTATTGCTTACTTGGGGATGACGGCCACCACAATGGGTCAGATTTGCCAAGTCAAGTACTAGTCTATTAGCTAAAGGTGTTCTTACCATCCTTAACCAAGGGATTGGGAACACCCGCATGTATCCTATCAAGGACATACCAATGCACTCCATTCAGACTATGGGACTTACCAGGGGCATGTACGAGGGATCTAATAAGGTTGCGGAACGGTTCTAGATAATAGAACCGTGCGCGGCTCAATAATCCGAACAATTCCGAAGATCCGATGATGCGATCACGGAGATCACCGATCTGAGCACGGAACAGAGATCCGATGTCGGAGATAGTACCGAGCCCTTGGCCCGTGATGCCAGGACTCGCTTTGACCAGGGCTGAAGGGTTGACTAATTGGGCGACTTAAGGGTTGATGGACCAGGGCTCGGTGGAGCTGGCACATGGATTGATCGCCCAGGGCACATACGTGCTATGGCGCAATTCCCCTTCCAATCTCCCAGATTATCTACCAAAATATACCATTTAATCGGAACTAATTACCAACAGGGTTATTTCTTGAGCTAATACTGCTCATCACCCCGATATATCTGTGTTCCGTTTATCTGTTTGTACTAAAAGTCGGTTTCAGAATCATTTCCTTATTTAGAACGCCAGTTTGTATAAATACCCGTAGAAAACAGAGGGAACGCCAGTAGATCCTACCCTTCCTCTTCAGTGAGCACGAGCGTGAGCTTGAGCACACAGGGGACGTCTAGCATCTATTCGGAACACCTTCAGAAAGCTTATAAAGTTTCCTTTTGTTGTTTCTGTTGCAATATATAAAGTGTTGGATATTTGTGGAGTGATATAAGACAGGACCAGACCAGACAGACCAGACCAGACCAGACCAGACAGGACAGGACAGGACAGGACAGGACAGGACTTGCTTCGTTAAAAATCACATAAACATTTGAAGGCGCTTGGCTTTGTGCAGTCCAAACTCTAGCTGATACATTGGTTGTCGGAAATACATCGTTGGAAATAAAACTCTCGATCTACGGATCACCCCTTGGGCTTAGTTCCAAGTCTTGCACATAAAACCCAACTTTCCTTACCTTCTAAGGTTGTGTAAAGCGCCTAGAACGGTTTCAATTGTCTCAAAGTCACCTTTAGCTATAAACTATTGCACTTGTCCGTAGAACCCAAATTGCCACTGCCTAATACCTGGTAGGAACCCCTAATCTCACACGTTTGATAGTTGGATTTGTTGGTTGTTGTTGGTGTTGTTGGTTTGTTCACTTAAGTGTTCATCTTGCACATTTAATTTCACCAGTGGTTCTACAGTCAGTGTTTCAACGGCAGAAGGTAGGATGATGCAAATTGGTAAGCTGCCCAAGATCCTTGGGGACTTGAGGGGTAACATCGCCAGAAGGAAAACAAAGCAGGCAACCTCTGGCGCACATGCTCACGAGCGTGGTAGGAGGTAGGTTTTGTTCCACAAATGAACGAACACGACAAAATGACTGGGATTAGCCCGAGTACCACCATGGGTGGGTGTCGACGACGGCCTATAGGTGGGCTTGAGTTGTCCAAATAGTAATCCCGCCCGGGGTTTAACAACCCATCTAGTAACCTGTGCGGTCGCCGAGTAGTAGTACGAGATGAACAGCTTCCTCGTTTGGTCCTGGGATGTAAGGCCACGAGCGTTGTGCAGGTGGGAACTGGTAGGAGCCGAAGACGGAGTGATATCCGCTGAGAAAAATGATGCGAGGTCGTAGGCAGCGCCGTATGTAATGCCACGGGTGAGAATCCAGCATCCCTCGTAATCCCGAGGGAACAAGAGTCAAGCAAAAGTAAAGCCTGAGATTAGACGAGGTAGAATCAAAAGTACAGGAGTTTCTACCTCGGGCTTATATACTAATATAACTAGGAGTCCAATCGTGTCAACCCTATGTGTTATGTTTCAATATACCCTATGTGAGGCGTAAAGGGCTATTGTTGAAACCGAAGAGGGGTTCGAGCGACAGGGATGTGATTGCGAGTTGTCGGAGTATCGCAATCGCACATCGGGATCTGATGTTTAGCCAGAGAATGTATAGGTGACCGGGATGTGATCGCAAGTTGTCGGAATATCGAAGTCGCGTGACGTCCGTCTTTAGGGATTTGGTGTTATGTGTGACTTGCTGCGACGCGGTCGCGGGATAATGTGTTCCCGTGATCGCGTCTGGTCCGGTGTTCAAGGTTTGAAAAGCCGGATCATGACAGTGGGTATCCACAATCTCTCCCCAGAAATAAAAATAAAAAAAGAGAAAAAAGGGTGCCCAGCCCTGGGAGTGGAAGAAGTCGCACAAGAAATGTGCGCAGCCCTAACCCGCCACATTTACTGACTGCATGCTTCGCACGCAGGACAGGAAACAGAGGAGGGTAATTGCGCAGCTCGTATAGAAATAATATCTTACGGTTGATCTATACGCGCCACGCCGCAACAGTGGGGGTGCACTACAGTAACCCGGGGTCCGCTGACCAGCGGTCCTGGCATGTGGTTGCATTGGCCCTCGGCGTTCCCAGAGACGTGCGGGCCACGCAACCTCAACCCCAACAAAACCGGTAAGGACTTCCCGCCCCATGGGCTTTGCGTGCCTGGGGCGGTTCCTTTTCCAACAAATTTCTCTTCATTATTTTCCCACCCGGCAGAAGGTACTAACACGGACACATTAAACAGGTTACACAGCTTTTCGACGATGGAGACTGGAGGGAGCAGAGGCTCTGCCACCAGCCACCACCTTCCTGATGATAGCCTCCTGGATGGAGGGGACAATGCAAGGATGCTCAAAGATGAGTCGGACTGGCGCCACCCCCCCAACAGGGAAGAGCCCAAGTCAGACTTGTCAATGATGAGTGGCCGAACGCATTACCTGCAGATGCTTATGGCATGCAGGAGGGCGTGCTTGAGCGTGCCCACGTGCAGAATGCGCAGAGGCTAGAACAGCCTGAGACTGAGAATGGTCCGGACCCGACTGCAATGTCGGGCCAAATGCAGAATGTGTCAAGGCCTGTAATGGCCTGGGATGACCGGAACCCCTTCCTGACGCCTATGAGAAACATAGACAAGCCAGAACCGGGTGTAACAGACAATACGTCACAAGATGAGCATATCAACGAGCTGTGTGAAGCCTCACCAGTAATTGAAACAGAAGAGGAAATGAATGCAAAATTCGCACAAGAATGGGAAGAGGCAATGGCGGCAGCACGGCCGCCACCACAACCTCCCCCACAACCACCGCTACCATGAATGTACTCGGGGCTCGAGCCCCTGAGGAGCCAGAGGAACAGAAGAGGGAAGAAGAACATGAAGTCTTCCCTCAAAGTCAGCTTCCTCAATATGAGGGGGCAAGGACAAGGTAGTACGCGGTGATCGGTGGATTCAAGGAGGGGATGTACAGGTAATGAATTAGTAGGACCACTGTGTGGTCAAATCAATTCAATCGGTTTATGCGACGTAGACGTTT
>JARKIE010000877.1:0-21441 GCA_029378255.1 Mycena rosella
ACTTATTTGGCCCTAAGTATGCGAATCGTCTTCGCTACATGTTCCCCTTTTCTAACGGATACTTCGTTGTCTAGTTTGCGGAGATTCAGATGCCGAGTCCGTATTCGTTGCAAAACACTTTCTGCTCATTAAACGGCTGGCATTTCAGGGATTGCCTAGGAAGCTACAACATCACTCAGTCATACTGGACCGATACGTCCATAGACAATTCAGGAAGATCATGTACGAACCCTTTCGCTCGTTGTAGATATCTTACTGATGCCATCTATACAGGGTTCTGGATTGTGTTCGTCATCACGTTTCTGTTCCTTTCTTTCATAACCTTTCCTTGATGCAGATGCAACGAAGTCGGCTTCCTCCAGGTGCGCCGTACACCATCTTGCGCCATTAAGTAACCGTTCGCTAAGCTGCCCAAAGGAGTCCGCCCCGCCCGGCGTCCCGTCCTTGGTGTCCCGGCTCATTCAACCGGTCTACGATCTTTGAGTCCCGCTCAAACGCGGACGATACGACGCTCTAACCCCACTCCCCAGCGCCAATGCCAGCAGATGTTCCCCGCGGCCTTCCTCAACCCACCCACCGTCCAGACCGCACGCACGAACAGCCTGTACCGCGGGTGGAACGTCACGATATCCAACCTGTTCTTCGCGACCGGACAGCGTTGGTGTCCCTCGGCCTTGTCCGTGCAGCTCACCGATTTTACGTACAGGTGACCCTTGGAGGTACTCGACGCTTTCGGCGCCGGGCGTCACCACCCAGAGCACGCTTACGCAACCCATCGCCGAGGGCGAAGGCTACCACTGTGCCGATCTCCGTGCGCACTCCCCACTCCGAGTCTCTGCCCTAACCATACTCATAATATTCCGCGTTTGCCAGTCACCCGGGAAGCCTCGCGAACCCGACCGTCGCGGCCGTGCAAGCCCACGGCCTCGCCTCGATCAAGACCTGGATCGCCGCCTGGAGGGCCCCCGAAAGCCAAGCGGCAGGTTGGGCCTCCGAGCGATGAGCCTGCACGATTGGCCAAGCCGCTGCAAGGATGGTTTAGGGCACCTGTGTTCTAGCTTCGTGTAACAGGACAAGGTCGGAAAAGATGATATTCGTGTCGAAGACGAGAGCCTTCTTGAATCCTTTTCTTGAGATATTGTACCGAGATAATACCCGCGCGCGGTACCCTTGATCTCAGCTCGTCGCAACTCCTCAGCCTTGCAAAACGTGTCTCGGACTCCTGGAAGCTACCTAGATCCAGGGTTCCAGTTGCAACTGACGGATTTTCTTCAAGTTGAGAGCGCAAGATCAATGAATACAGGCTACGATTGCGAACGACAAATTTAAGATACATTGCTTGAAGAAAGGGTGTGATATACATGTGGCTGAATTCTACAATGCCGGAAGAAAGTTATCTAAAATACATGTGGCTGAATTCAACAAAGAACGACCCATGAATGAAGGCGAAGCGGGTGATGGGCTCGTGGGTCAGGGACCGCGTTTACAAAGCGGTGATGGCTGTGGCCAACGTGATGGAGGAACTGCCGACGACGCTGGCGGAGGCCTAAGGGTCGAGATCAGATACACGACTGGTTCCGCGGAAAGAGGTGGTTACCTGGAGGGCGGTGGCCAACGGCTTGAGGGCGCCGACGATGGCGGCGGGGATGGTGGTGCCTTGGGCCTTCAGGGCGGTTAAGTTGGCGACCACGGTCTGAAGGGACGAGATCGAGGTGTTTAGCGTCGTGAGCTGCGCCTGCGTGAAAGTGGCCGTGGTGGAGCTCTGTCAGGAAATTATTAGCTCGTAGGCGTTGAGATCGACGAGAAAAAACGCACCACGCCATTGAGGGCGACGACGACCGAGCTGACGGCGGGGCCCAGCTGGCTGACAACGGTCTGCAGGGCGAGGCCTGCGAGCGAAGACGCGGTGCCGGCGACGCCGGTGAGGACGGTGACGAGGTTGGTGATCGAAGTCACTGTGGCCGGGACGAGGGTGGCGGCGGAAAGTGCGACGGGCGAGACGATGGTGACGGCGGCACTGCTCACTGCCGAGGGGACGCCAGCCGCAGAGGAGAAGATGGCGTTGGCGAACCCGGATGCGGAAGCCACTGCGCCGCTGGCCGCAGATACGGCGCTCCCGAGGACGGCGGTCGGGATGGGGGCGGCGGAGGACACGGCGGCAGCGACGAAGGACGCGGCACTAGCCAAGACGGCAGACGGGATCGGCGCTACCGAGGACGAAGCGGCAGCGACGAAGGACGCGGCGCTGCCCACGACGGCAGATGGGATGGGCACGACGGAAGATGCGGCGGCATCGACGAAGGACAAGGCGCTGCCCGCCACGGCAGAAGGGATGGGCAACACAGAGGAGGCGACGGCGCCCGCAAAGGACAATGCGGGGCTGATGATCGCGGAGCCGGACACGTCTCCCGAGGCGGTAGGGCTGCAAAGCGGGGTTATGGTGAGCGTCACCGTGGCTGCGACACCAGCGTTGCCGTTTATGGCAGCGATGGGGGATGCAGCCGCGGAGCGCAGCAGGGGCAGGCCAGCGAAGACAGCGAGAGGAATGTAGGTCATCATGATGAATCGTAAGTAGTGCGGGTCGTGGGGTAAGGTCGTGAGTAGGCCGGGTGAGTTCGACGAGGAGCGACGAATGTTTTTTCCAGTCGAGTTGGGCCTGCCTTTATACCAAAAGCAAGTCCGATGGAGCGCAGCGGGCACTTGTACATCCGCGAGACCTGTGCACATCCGCGTAGAGACCTATGCACATCCGTGTCGGAAGTCGCAGAAGAGAGCCGAGATCCCCAGATACGTTGGTGAGACTCGGGATTGTTAGACCCTCCGCTGTCTTCCACAATAATATTATGGAGACGGTCTCAGGATCAGGATGTTATTCCACACATCGGAGAGGTAATTATGCGTTGGATATTGTGAATTCGAAGGAACGGTCCCAAAGACAGATTTGAAACCTGCAAGCCAGACGAAGACTACAGCCAAAAGCTTATGGCGTCAAAGCAAAGCCAGCTCGCACAATCGACACAAGTCCCAGTCGACAGAGTCCCCTAGTCAAGAGTCGCTTTGTGGATCTGTCGATCCTCGTTCGCTAAGTGCGTGAACACGGCCGCCTTGCGAGGCGGTGTGCTTAGTCAGCGACCACCATCTCGGTCCTCCTTCTCCGCTCTTCATCGTCGGCCTCTCGCTGCCCTTTCCCTTGAAAACTGTCCACCATCTTCACCTTTTCACTACTCAGAAAATGGGCCGATGGTGCGCCTTCTCCCACCGCGCTCAGGGGTCCAGATAACCGATGCTGCCATTCAGGACTTCCGAGTACACGGACGATGTGCTCAGCTCGAAACTAAAAGGACTGGTGTATGTAACTGCGTCTAGACGATAAGATACTGTCAAGCATCTTACCATGAGGCCAGGTCCGGCGCGATCAAGCGCTCCAAATTGGAGAAGGCTGAGCCTACCATTAGGCATGTTAATCCCGTCCAAAGCGACCGTATTCGCCTGACTGACATGTTTGCCTCTGAAGCTACAAAAACTTTGTGGAAGACCTGGATGCTGGGGACTCGTTCACGACGGCTGTCATTGATATTTTGGTCCAAGTTAGTAACAAAAGTTCTCTCTTACTTTTTGTTACTGACTTGACAAGGAATTAGCCGAACGGCGTCTACGCAGCAGCCCTGGGGACCGCAGACTAATTGCGGACAGTACCGCCAAAAGCCTGCGTCTGTTGGCGACTCCAATTCGGATATATCATGGACGGAGGTCGACGGCCCGCAGAACAGGCCTGACCGAATATCTCACAGCGCCGCCGGACGAAATGGACATGGAGGAAGACGAGGACGAATTCGATACGCTGCTGGAGCGTGGGCCGGTCGAAGGTGTCCGTATCAGCTCCGAGCTATACGACGCATACAACACATCGAGCTGGACGTCTGCAAGCACGGCCCGCCGGTCGTTCCCGCCAGCCCGCCCACCCCAACCCGCTCCGAGGACTCCCCTACTCCGCCCATGCTATCTCCGCCCACGAGCATCCGCGGCAGCGTCTGGTCCCTCCCGCCCGCCGCCCCGGGCTCCCTCGCGCTCGCCCGCCAGCCCTCCCTCCGCCGCCCCGCTCGCTCCCGCACCGTCGACTTCAACGAGTTCACCTCCCGCCGTCGCTCGAGCACGCGCGAGCCCGCCACCGCCGCCGCCGACGAGCCCTGGAGCCGCGCCGCGCAGTCCACGCGCCGCTTCTTCCCGTTCAGCTACCAAACGCGCCGCCACGACCTCCGATGGAACGACGGCGCCGAGCTCGCGGACGAGCCACTCGCGTACACCGAGCCCGCGACGTTCTACTCGTTCCCCACGCCTGTATCCTCCAACGCGTCGACGCAGGATCCCGCGGAGACGAGCGAGGAGCGCGGGACGGCCGCGGGCGCGCCCCGGCTGCGGCGCGGGGGCGTCCGCCCGCCCGAGTCCCTGCTCCTGCGGCGCGTGTCGCCCGCCTTTAACGCTGCAGCCCGCAGTCGCCCGTCAGCGAAGCGGGGGTGGACGCAGGGGTAGATTCTACGGGGGTGGACGCGGGGGTAGATTCTGCCCGGGGCGCGGATGCCGCTGCGTATCCGACACCGACGCCCGCCGACAACGAGGATCAGGTCTGAGGCCTGAGATACCGGACTCCTGTATCAGTACCGTGTTCATGTTCATGTATGTTGTAGGTATTATATCTTATGTGGATTTTTCTTTGGTTTGTAAACTCCGCCTTCAAGTTTGGTTCGCGATAATGTAAATGCAGTTTTCGTTGCCGCGTGTCAATGTTGCGAGGGCACTTTGTCCTCGACTAGTGGGCGAGTCACGATATATAATAATAACGAAGCCTAAAGCCGGCTCTCCTGACGAGCATAGAATCGTTCAGGATTTCCCTTTCCCTTGTAACGACCCTTCTAGGTCCTCCATTAATTCCGAAATCGATGTCGATGACTTCCCGTGCGAGTGGAGTACCTTCTCCGAAGTCGTTCTTCTGATTATGGAGGCTCCACCCGGAACAGAGGCGGCTACGCTGGACGTTGACGCAGCGTTTCGCCGTTGTCCCATACACAAGCACCCTTCTGTCGGATCTCGCGGGCAAGGCTGCACGTGTCGACAGAGTCCACAGCGGCAACCGTCTTTCCCATGAGACCCTCGAGCGACGAGAGGACCGCGGCGTGGTTGGCGCTGTCGACTGCATCCCACGCGATAGGAAGGAGGGAGACGAGTGACTCGAGGAGCTGGGCCCTAGCCGGAAGTCCGGACGCGCGGAAAATGAAGCTATAGGCGAAGAGAGGGTTGTAGCCGAGCTTTGAAGCAATCGACGGCAAAATCGAGGCGCTCCTGGCTGAGAATTGACAAGAAGAGCTTCGCTTGCTTTCCTTTGCCGTGGAAAGACAGCGTCGGTACAAAGAGTCGCGTTGGCTGGAACGTGAGGAGGTCGTCCGCGTTGGTAATAGCCTGTTGGTATTTGCCCACACCGGCGCTCGCACCGACGAGGGGGTTAGACGCGAGAGTTGGTCGGTCGGTTCTGGTAAACTCCGAGTCGACGTTCACGAAGAGGTTAAATATGGTGGAAACCTCTGCTTGCGCAAGGGGGAAGGGAGGCGCCGTACTTCCTTTTCTTGTTGTAGCCGTGCTGATTTTGCTGGGGCGGCGTCTCAGTGGGGATAGGGTAGTCGAGCACGAGCAGCGAGCCGTCAGCTGCAGGTTCCAGAGCAGCCTGCGCAGGTTAATCCGTGTCAGCGCCGTGCAGGATATATTTTCTGAGGGAACAAAACAAATATCTGCAAGCCGAGATAGCTAGTAGCAATTACCTGTCATGCGGTCGGCCGGCTTGGACGATGATATGCACTCCTTGCTGAGGTTCTCTAGTACGGCGTCCTTGAGCGTCGCGTTTCGGAGTCGCCACTTTCTCGAGCTGTCGACCAGGGCCTGCCGAGTCTGGCCAGCACGTAGTCTCCCAGAGGCAGAGTACTATTCTATCCCCTGATGTGTCCACGCACCCTGATGTGGAATTATCGTTGATCCCGACCGCATTTCGAACTCGGGCCCTCCGGTAAAATTCAGGGATGTGTATACATGCTATAGAAATCGCTGGATGAAATCTTGGACGAATCTGAGCCTTGCAGCGTACAAAAGAAAAGAAAACGAAGGTTTTGATGTGCTTTTCCCACACGCCAAAATGCCCGCCAAAACCGATTCCACTTCTGGTTCCATCATCGGAAGGTTCGTACTTTCCGCAGCTCAAGTCCATAAATTCTGAAAAGGAAATACATGAATATACCTAACTCCAGGTGCCGAGAGAAATATGTCCCAAGGATACAAAGTTATCGCGTGAGATCAAACTCGTAGACACATCAGGGGCTAGAATAGTAGATCAATTCCTTGAACCCTCGTGCCTCGGGATATCCTTGATCTGACAGGTATCTTGAGCTTACGCGAAAGTTCAAGTTGCGCCGCCCGTCTTACGTCTGCCTCAGGGAGACTACCAGCACGACGTAGAGTGGCAAGAGCACGACGTGCTCTGGAAAGCGCTTGGCACAGTATCGGGCGTCATGTTCGCGCTGCTGCCAGTGGGCTGTGTTAACTTGGCCGCCGTTGCCTGGCACCCACTGCCAGCATCTTGTTTGGGTCGTCGATCGCCGCATTTGGATATATTGCGTAATCACGGCATTCGGCGCGATCGAGATCAAAGCGACTTTGTCTCCCAACTCCGACGCGTCTTGTTGTCTGTCTTAAAAATCTTTCGCATCCACCGAGCACACTCGAGCACATCGGCCAGGCCACTCGTAGAACAACCTGCGTTAAAATCCAACCAGCCTTTGACTTTCCTGCCTTCCTTCAAATTGCCCGTCATGCAACGTATCGGAGCCAGCACCATGGATAGCAAACTCAAGTAAGATCCCCAATACTGGTGCATGGCAATTTTTGACAAGTGTTTAGATATCAACTGAGACATTGCGCGGTAAATTACTTCAATTTGGCCAACTCGGATGCTTGTGGACGTTTTGCTGATAACGAGCTGGGTCCAGAACTGCTCCAAACCCGAGTCTTGTAATCCAGATGGGGAGCGCTTCGAACTCTGTGGCAGATGTAAAACGTGAAGCCATTCTGAACTGGTGTAAATCGACCATCCTTCTGATTGTTCTCCCAAGCGCCCGATACTGCGACGCGCGATGTCGTGAGTTATCTCTTCGTTCGTCCAGGCTCCTTCAGGTAGATTGAAAAACGAGCAGAGAAAAAGGACTGGCCGAAACATAAACGGCGATGTGATATTTCTCAAGCAACGATGGCCGACGAGCCAGACACACCGGGTCAGCCAGCGACCGTGGTGCCCTTGCAAGGCTGTTATTCGTTGCTGGTACGTCGCGAATGCCACAAGGATACATTTGTTTGAGCCTGAATTGTGTGTGTTTCAGAACGACTGGCTTTCCAAATATCGACCGCTTCTGTGCATTTCTCTTCTACATGCCCAAGGACTCTGGGACCGTCCGCCGTCTGAGCATCCCCTGTCGATGGCCCCACAAGTATTTTATGTGCAATTATCCTCTGTACCGGGCATTTCGCAGAAAACCAAGGCCCGCGCCGCATTTCGTGTGGACAACGCCGCGGTTGTCCCCATGTCCGAGCTGCGTGTAGCGGCGACAGACACCACTCACCGGCTGTATGACCAAGACGTCCAGACGATGGTGGACGACTTCGACAAACACCTAGCCGACAGGGTCGCATCAGGCATGGCGCTGCACCCGAATTATCGCATGACTATGGTTGTTCACAGTGTTCATTTTCACAATGGCATTAGGGCCATGCAGTACCACAAAAATTGGTATTTCGAAGACGACTCCAGAACGGACTATTCGCCGCAGTGGCGCCCTCCTGCTGGTGACTGGCTAGGGTTTTTGAAGGAGACTGTTGCCGCGGGGAGGGGATGGGATCGCGCGGACATACATCTCTGATCATTCAAAGGATAAATAGTCGGTCACCCGTTCTATCACCGCCACTCGCTAAATCTCTATTTCAGGCGGTATCTGAATCATCGAATCGCCACCTTTTTGTTCCTGCAGTCGAGTCCCGGTAGCTTTTATTTTGTCCCGATAGTTTTGAACGATATTTTGGTCGGCAGATTTTGGTCGGCGTTCTGAAACGATTTGGACAGAAAATAATGTTTTCCAAATTTCACTCGAAACTGGTTCAACTGTCGGCTGCTCGTGCGCTCTCTCCGATATTCATTCAATTTGAATCCAAGTCGAAACTGACCTCCTTCGAACGCGACCTTCATCGATAGCGCTCGCCAATACCACTGTTCCCCTCGACTTATCTGCCTCTCCTCCCGATTAGACCAGCAAGTTTTTTGTGAATCACCTCCGACTCGTACTGTCGGACGCAGTTCTTCAGCACCTGGGAGTTTAGTGGGCTTACAACGATATGTATATCTGTGGACTAAGGACTCAAGAAAGATCGAGTACACAATTCAATCTTCTGACGAGCCAGCTATTATCATCTCAACACTCGACCCTTGACCTGTTGTTTTGTTTAGAAGAGCCTGATCATACCAGGATTACCAGATCCGAATTCAAAGCCTATTCTTCGTGTACCTTGGTGGAAAGTTGAGTCGGGCCCACTTTCTCACGGTTGAAATACGGGATCAGTCGGCTTCTGGACGGATCAAGCCGTCTTCACGTCCTCCAACCACTCGTTCTCGCAACCAGGGAAGGCAATAGCTCGCGCATGAGACAGGCCCCCGTACTAGAGTGTTCTAGTGCGTTGGTACTCTTTGGTTTGTCTCATCAGTACAGCCACCGAGTCTCGTATAAGGCGGCTGACCCCTTTGGCTGACTCTCACTTCGCTCTCTCTTCCATCGTCGACGTACGTTCCTTTCCCTCATACCGAGTTTCCTTTCCAGCTCTCATCAGCGCATCCTGTTCACTGGCCATCCTTCTCCCTCCGATTCAATCCCTTCCCCGCCCTTCCGCCATCGACATCTCTCCCCTCGTGCCTATCAACAAGGACTTTCCCTTCACCACCACTAACCTCTCTCCCTACTTTCCCATCCGCATCTCCCCCGTCTACATCTCCCGTTCTGCAAGCTGTCACCTTCGCCCTTCCTCGCTCCCCGGAGCCTCTCCCTTTACTTCCCGTGCTCCTTCCCCGCCCTCCTACTTACCTTCCTTGCAACAACGGTATCACACTACCCCGACAGTTCACTATTACCCCCCATCCATGTCTCACCCTTCCTTCAAATTTCTCCTTTCTCTATTCCCCGCCGGCCTCGCTCTTCATGTCTCGCCCATTGCCGGGCGCCTCCCATGTCGAACCCTTCCCACATCACTCTCACCCTCCGAAATCCCCTCGTCGTGGCTCGTCCGTTGAGATTCTCTTTTAAATTCCCATCCTTAATCGCCAACTCGTTCCCTCCACCATTAACATTCGAGTCCCTTATCGATCTCTCTTCCTTCCCTCTTATCGAACGCAACCTTTCGTGATCCGAAATGCCCTTTCCCCCGACTCGACTTCCTCCCCGAAGTCTCTCCCTCACTGTCTCCTTGGTGTCCTCGGCCCGCCTTCCTTCCTCCCCTACCCAACGCCACCCTCACCGGGCCTCTCAGTTCATTTACCCGACGTCTCGGCTCCCATCCTCCTTTCCAGTCTCTTTACGCTGCTTTCAAGTTCCTCCGACTGCCTCCCCAACTCCGCGCTCGCCGAAATCTTCTTGTTTCACTCACTCGGACTTTTTATTGGTGTCCATCTTCTTCATGCCTTTCTTCGCGTCCTCGTTTTTTTTCCGACGCCTTCCACAATTTTCTTCCCACCTTCCTCTGTCAACCGCGCTCTCCCTCAGCGGGAAACAATCACGGAGAAAGTCATCAAGTTCCTCCGTTTATCAAGGGCACATTTCAAGATTCCCTTTCTCTCAGGCTGAAGCAATTTCCGTGGCTGAACGGAGCAACACAAGCGGACGCGGTGTACTAACCGAAAGTCGCAGACGTAAGGGAGAATCTGGAGTCGAATTTAGAGAGGGATGAAACCCTGCGTTTGGACACGGCCGAAAACTCTCGGGGGAAGAGATTGAGTGTCGGCGGGTCCTGAGGCTTCGTTTGGCGGTTGGAAGCTCATGGAGAGGAAATAAATCACTTGGGATTTGAAAATGAACATAGTATGGAGGCGTGTTACAAGTACATTGATGTCAAAGCCGCAAGAGTCGAGCGGTCGTTCGTTTAAACGGGCCTACAGCTTCACGCGCACGCCGGCAATCTCGAGCCCCACAAGCCACGCGAGGACCGCGCATCCTACGGCGCCGCCATCGCCTGTGCCCGTCTTCCACCACTCACCATCTCCGCCGCCAGCCCAGGCGTCCGTCGAGAGCCCGCCGGCGTCCTCCGGGCGCGTACCCTCGACCATGACCCAGTGCCCCACGCCCTCCAACGGGACCTCGGTGAGGTTCGGGGCGAAGCGGCGCTGCGTCTTGAGCGCCGCAGGCGCGATACTGGGGTCGCGGGTGCCGTAGATGCTGAGCACGGGGAGAGTCGGGGGGAGCGCGAGCGGAGGAGAGACGGCAGACTCTTCGGTGTACCGCAGACGCGTCGTGCGGTAGTAGTTCGTGGGGCCCGTCATCCCGCGCGCGCGGAAGGCGGCGAGGTAGGCCGCGAACGCGGGGCCCGTCAGAACGGTCGGGAGCGGGCGCGCGGGGGTGGGGGAAAGGAGGGCGGCGCGCAGTGCACCGGAGGGGGTGATGTTCACCGGGGCGCTGGGGGGCGAATACATCAGCGCGAGGAAGTGCGCGAGCTGGGGTGCAGTTAGGTATGGATAAAACATGGGTGTAAGGCCGGACGCACGTTGTCCTCGATTGTGGGCGCGGCCTCGGGGGATGCGATGAACAGCTGGTACGCGAGGTTCGGCGCAAGGCGTGCCACGTCCTCGAGGGACACCGGCGCGCGGGCGGGTGGGGTGTAGGGGACACTCATCCTGGAGTGCTTTCAATGCAGATACAATAGAATAAATGCAAGAGACGCACACGACGAGTGCCAGCACCCGGTCGGGGTGCCAGAGCGCGACGCGGCCCGCAAGGAACGAACCCCAGTCGTGGCCGACGACGACAGCTCGGTCGATGCCTAGGACGGTGAGCAGCGCGACGAGGTCGTTTGCGAGGCGCTTGGTGGTGTACTGCGCGGGGTCGATCGGTGCATCGGAGGCGCCATAGCCGAGCATGTCCGGCACGACGACGCGGAAGCCTGCGCGCGCCCATGGGCCTATCTGGTGTCGGTAGCCGTATCCGAGGTCGGGGAAGCCGTGCAGGCAGAGCAGCGCCGTCGCTGCTCGCGGGTTCGCGTCCACATAGGCCCACTTGTGCCCGCTGGGAAGAGTGAGCGAAGGCATTGATGGCAAATCACATTTTGCTCACGCTTCCGGCGGCTTCCCGCCGGCGCGGGTTCATCTTGCGAGCACGCCTTGGAAATAATTTCGAGAGGCAGTTGAGGCGTCCGCTGAGTGTGTGGGGACTTGCCGAAGTCGAACTAGGTTATTGTCGTAAATATAACTTGAGTAATGTCGAGCGAAGAGCTAGTCTCTTATAAACAGACGCTATAACATTTTAACCTCGTACCTCGGTTTGTTATAAGAGTAGGGTATGGAGAGTAGGATATGGATGAGTTCCACGGTGGTGCGATGCAAGGGCGCGATGGTAGACTCGAAGAGGCGGGGGTGGCGTGTGGCGAGGTCGGAATTTGATCTTCACGGGCGGACGAGGACGGACGGCGAGCACGTTCATACCCGTGTTGGATGTCGCGGTAACCCTGCACATTTTAATCCTGCCGCTTCGATGGCTACCGTGTATCTCGGCATCGTGGTTCATTTATTTCCCGTCGTTAGAGCAGAAAACGTATACCCTTCGAGTCGGGGCGGAAACCGGGAAAGTGCGTGTACGTGTATCCCCCGCGCCAACCCGCGAATTTGTGAATACATGTACTTACCTTCGACGCGTTATAAGCGCTGAAACATTTGGCAGGTAGACTTTCCTTGCCAAACCTCATTCGATCCGCGTCCGGAATTCGAAAGCCCCCCAACCGCGTATTTCAAACCGTGGGAAAGCAAATATTGTAAAGTTTCCCGCTTTCAAAGAAGACTAATTCGAGTTTGCGGTGTTGAGTCCTCTCCTTCTGCGGATCTATTTCCCGAAAGAATGTCTGACCTACCGTCCGCCTCGAAAACCAGGTATTGGGACCTGGAAGATCAGTTCGCCGTCAGTACTTTGTAGGCAAGTAAATTTTTAGCCCTGACCTAATATTCCGCGCGCTCGCTCACTCCTTGTACAAGGGGCGAAGGAATCGTACATGGGGCGAAGGATGCATTTCATCCGTGCGCGGCACGCCGATCGCCGAATACGCCACAAGTTCGATCACAAGGCCCGGGTCGGCTCGCAAAGGGGCGATTCAGACTCTCCTCCTTAAAGCAAACCGAGATGTGCATGATGCCCCACCCCCAAGGCGGCACTCTCTGGATTCCACCCCCGAGGCACGCCGGTGCCCCCCGCACCAATGGCCTCGCTCGCTTCGCCCGCAGTATTAAGCGCACATTTACCATCAACCATTGGACGCGCCTCCCGGACTGCTTCTCCCAGATCTTCCCCAGCTATTCAATGACCTCCAGCTCATGGATCGCGCAGTACCTGCGTGATGTGCAGGAGGCGCCTAGCGTGTGCGAGGGGTAACTTTCAGCGACGCATTGGGAGGCATACCTCAAAAATCTACAACTGGGGCTGGCACGGCGCCGACATTCCTCGACCTACTCACCCTTGCGACGCTGATCGGCGAACGGCACCCCTGGTACCCAGACAAATCCTCTCTTTTACGGGGAGGCGGTCTATGCTGTGCTCGAAAAGCTGTTTGACAGCAAGCCGGCGTCCGCGTCTGTGTCTAGCGGAAAAGCGGACTGGTGCAGAGCCGCGCTGAGAGATGCAGTATGCGCATGCGAAACAAAACTCGAAAGTCAAAGCCGTCATCGACGCCTTTCCGGATGCTCGAGTGAACCTCGAGTGCAAGATCGATCGCCTCATATGAATTACTAGTAGCCAGCCGTCGTTTAGGCATCTTGATTTAGATTTACGTTTCCTGCCGAATCGGACGTCGGGTGTAAGTTCGAGACAAAAAAGACGAAAGAAGGAATCAATTAGGGGAATTTTGGCTAATGAAATTGTCTTGAATGTATGACTTGACATTCAAGGTAAGTTGGCGTGAAATTTGATTTTTATCAACGAATATATCGGTCCGGCGTCTCATCATAGAACAGAAATTCACATGCGGGAAACATAAAGCTGGATGGTAAGTGACGAAGTGACCCTGGGACGCATTGATGTGCGTAAATTGATGAGATCAAGTAGGAATTCCCACGGTTGGAAATCAATCTTGGCACTCAAGCTCGCGGAAATCTAAGAAGAACTTGAAAATCAAGGCTACAAATGAAGAGGAAAACAAAAGATGTAAGGGCGTAGTGTATAAATTTGTATTCAGTACGACTGTTTCAGAGCTTCAAATTCTGGACTTGTTATATCGATTTTCCAAATCGAAATTTGGAACAGATATCGAGCACGATCCGACTCGTTCCTTTGGAGTGTCTAATTCGCAAGTATTTGAAGGTAAGTACCCAAACAGAATTAATGAGTCCGAGAGGATTATCTGCCGAACTCTGCTACGCCGCTGCTCCTATGCCTGGCCAGGGACGCGTTGACCGGATGCCGATCCTACAAGATTTCAGTGAAGGCATCATATGAAAAAACGAGCCAAACCTCGAAGATCTCGTCCAATTCCTCGCTACATCCCGGTTGAGTATGGCAGACGGAGTCTCGAGTACAGGGACATACAGCGTACGACCCTTTGTTTCCACCGCACAGAACCACACGACGACCATTTCCACCACATCCCAAATGGCGGGGACAAGCATGTACTTCCAGCCAATCCTTTCGAACGCGACTGCCCCCGCGAAGTTGTTTACCAGAGATGAAAGGCTCTGAACCAGTGCAAATCTTAACAAGGGATTGTCAGTGAAATGGGTGGTTAATGAAGGGTTCCCTCACAGGGCCAGTCCTTTAGACCTTGCGTCTCCGTCAGCGGGGAATGTGCAGTTGCGGGATGGGGATTTACCTATTGCTGAAATTCAAACACTCTGAGGGATACAGGCCTGAGGAGCCACGTTAGCCATCAAAAGCTGCTACTGCTGCTGTAACCCTTTCCTAGAAGCGGTGTGAAGGTCATATTTATGACGAAACTCGATGTTACTGTTGGCACTTAAGCTTCACTGCACTTCAAAATGCAAACGACCAAGATATCTCACGGAGGAAAGTGATCGCTGCATTGGACTGGGCCTTTGCAGTGAAACCTGAACTATGTGGTGAGCACACATCCTTTGGAACTGCATCGGTATGGAAACTTACCTGCAGTAAAAGCAAGGGCAGCAGCAGTTAAGGCAGAGCCCCACAACCATAATGTCCGTCGACCCACTGGACGACAGTCAGGTAAGTCCATGTAAAATTCAAGACGTACGTCGGTCGACGACCAATGCGCCAACTAGCCCGCCAAAACCTGCCAAGGCCACAGAAACGAACGAGAACACAAGGCGGTTTTGCTGCGTTTTTACTGCAGCAGCTGAGCCAGTGGAACAATAATGCGCTGAATGACGAATGAACCCACCGCCCGCAAGATCAAACGCGACTGTGATATAGAAGCTGCGGCGAGAGTCAGGAACGAAACTCAAGAAAAATCCTTACTGACAAAATACCGGTTCCCGACCACTGGTAGCAAAGAGCCAGCCAGCATATCGAGAATGTCCTATATCGTGCGCCTCGAGAGTTAGAGAGCTCGGAATAGTCCCACCTTGATGCGGTATGAAGCAGCTGTCGGACAGAAACTAATTTAAAAGAGCCCGCACCATCTCTTGTCGGATCCGTCCAGTTTGATGTGCGTCTCTAGTTCGTGCCATTCGAGGACGACCAAAGGCGAATTCCCGTCGCCATTTCCGTGGTACTTGGCCAGAATCTGACGGGCCTCCTCTTTCCGGCCGACCGAAATCAGCCAACGCGGGGACTAGAGCGCCGTCGGTAATATGTAAGCGAAAAAAACAAATGAGAAACCGCGCCTCTGGGATAAAGCAAACTCCAACTGCAAGAAAAATAGTGGGAACAAATTGGAAGGCGAATGGGAGCCTCCACGCCAAGCTCGAATTGATTCTCCCTGTCGCAATGACCACACCGGCTAGTACATGTATTCCAAGTCAGTTTATGGCACCACTTTTTGCTCCCAGCGCTTACAGCAGACAATCGACCCGACAAACGCAATCGCTACAGTACTGTCGGCTTGACAATTTGCAAATGATAGATGCGCGTATCTCACTGTTGTATCTAAATCGGCATAAATAGAGTAAGCGAGCTACCGCGATATTTCGACTCACAGTCCAGCTAAGCGACCCCGCCACTGCAGTGTTGATTATTAGCTTGGCTCTGAACATTGCAGAACTCATACTTACTTGCGGAGGAGACATTTCGGCGACATAAGCTGGTCTGGATACAGTTAGCTATCGGAAGATAAGTCTCACGACACCACTGACGCTGCTGAATTATTCAGAGCAGTCCCAAAGCCGATGAAGAACCTCCCGAAGAAGAGGTAAATGCGGCTCTGGGCGGCCGTGACGGTAGAGACACCCTAATTATATAGATCAAGTTGCATTCAACATGAATGGGTGATACAGCGTACAGCAAGGATGAGCACACTTGCTATAAGCTGAGTCGGTTGAGTTTATATTATATATTATTGTGGTGACAGAGGATATACCATTCCGCCCCGACGACCCCATTTATCTGCCACGGGTCCAGCGATAAATGAGCCCGCAGTAACGCCTAGACGAAATGGATAAGCGGGTCAGGCCGACTGGATCTATAGGCTTTACCGAGAGAGAAGATCGAGAATAACATGCCCGTTATTATGCCTTGTCCACCACCCGTCGCACCACCGCCAATACCGAAGTAATCGGTGAACTGGCTGCAGAGTGAACCATTGACATTGTCCTTTCGTCCACAACGCAAAACTCACGTCATACCGTTCACACCGCTTACCACTTTGAAACGAATCAAACACTACTGGCGTGGAACGAGGTAAAAACCCACCGGACGAGTCGAATCCGAAGCTCAGGGATCCCATAAAGGACACCAATATAACGAGGTAGAGCTTGAATGCTTGCACACTAAGTGGCTTGAGCTGTGGGCCAGTGGAGAGGGCCAGAGCTAGATCAGTATTCAAAACATTATGGACCTTGTACAAAGGAACGGGAGGCTCGGTGTGCAAAGGAGCGGGCTCGTCGATCTGCTCTGGCGAGAGCTCAAGCTTTCCAGAGGAATCTTTTTCCGACATGGTAAAGGAGAGGAACCGGTGGGGTGGGAAACGAAAGCCTCGGGATATAAGTACTAGTCCGCTGGCATGAGCTGAAAGATGGCGATGAAGAGTAATAGCAGTGGTGGCAGCATCCGGATTGCTTCGTTTCTGATAAGATGGAGATTCAGCGGGAAAGGATGCCTTTAGATGCCTTCTATTGCGTATGTGGAAGTTTCGGGAAGGGAATCCATACTGAGGCCATTGCTTGGCCATTGCCGGGCTTGAGTAAATATGGAAAGTACGAGCGAGGAATTTCCCCAAAAAACCAGGGAGTCCATCCGGCTTCTATCGAGACTACATCCGGTTGCAAGAGCGCCTCCCGAGTCCAGAGGAAATCCAACGAGTCCCAAGAGCCTAAGACTTCCTTGATCCCGCAGAAGGCTTTTTTTTTTGCAAGGGTAGTAGAGCCAGGGGTGCCTGGCCTCCGATTCGTTCCGAATCCACGTGTAGCCCCGGCCATCTCCGGCGCCAATCCGCCGTTCCCGGGCCAGTGGCAAGCTTCCACTGTTCGCGGTCTTTCCAGGAGCGCAAGAGTCGTGCAGACCACGTCTTTTAACCCTAGCTCTTACATCAACTCAGGCGACGAGTCGACTGGCCCTCCTTGCTTCGAATCGCATGATTCCCCGGGCCAAGTCCAACGGAATCGCAAGTTCCAACCGCGTCTGCGCGTCTGTTTCCGAGTCTATGTTGCACGGAAGATATCGTCGAAACGCCGCACCAACGCCACACTTGATGCAAGACCTTCATTTGACCAATGACTTCCTGGCTTGGATGGTCTCGCTCGTCCTTTCAAAGGAATAACACTGGAATAAACTATAGGTGCTGGCTGGTGCTGGACATGCAATCCTTTCAGCGCTCAGAACCCTTCCGAGGAAATTACTTACTCAAAAGAAGGGCGAAATGGGCGTCTAAGAGGTCAATATTAGACCTTCGATCCTGGAACGTGTCTATCTGGACCGTTATAAACAGCGGAAGGTGATACATCGCCTTTGTACTTCTCCCTCTGCACCCCCATCGCCATGCATCTCAAGACCTTCTCCTTGCCGCTCCTCGCCGTCATTTGCACATTATCCCTTGGCGATGTACGCCCAGTTGCCGCCGCCGTGTACTTCCCCACCAGCTTGGGTGCGGGTTTCCCTGGTACGTCTACGTCTTTCGATATCGTCTGCGGATGGTTGACGCTCGCACAACAGTCGCTGTTCAACGTATGTATATGCCATCTTATTATCCACATCATCTCATCACTTGACAGGCTTCGTGCAGCAGCATGTCTTCTCGCAAAGCGACCCCGACCCGGAGGACTTCTGGCAGCGCGCGCGCGAACTGGGCGACCGTGCGCGCCGCTTCGGCGACAAGCTCATGAAGGACGCGGCGGAGCAGTCGCAGGAAATACGCGACAAGATCGGCGAGCTGACGGAACGCATGGAGGCGGTCGTGCGCGGCGCGACGGCGCTGAACGAAGAGCTCCACACCTCGGCCGCGCTGCCGTTCGTGGACAATGTAGCGGAGGACCTGGAGCGCGCGTTCGCGGCGGTGCTCGCGGAGCTGGAGGTGCTGTTCCCGGCCCCCGATCAGGCGCCCAATCACGCGCAGCGCAAGGAGGTGGTCGCCGTCGCGCTCGACAAGGCGGGCGTGGCACTTATGGGGGTATGTACGAAATACGGGATGGACGAGCAGCGCGCGCGGGAGCACTGGGGGACCGTGCGTCCAGCAATCGAGAACATGGTCATGGTACTCGGTTGGTGCTTTAACGCCCTATTTGTTTTCATTGTCTAACACTCCGCCAGGCGATCTCGCCGAGCAACACCCAGACCTGCTCCAAGCGCTGCTCTTCACCGGCGCGGTGCTGCTCATCCCCGAGTACTGGCTCCTCCGGCCGCTTCTCGGTGTCTTCGGATTTGGACCGACCGGGCCCGTGAAAGGTTCTTTGCTGCTGGATCCTTGGTCGCTCGTTGTTGACATATTTTCAGGGACGACGGCATCGTGGGCGCAACGCGTGTTCTATGGCGCGGCCGTCAACAAGGGCAGTTGGTTCGCCATGTTGGATAAGGCAGCGATGACGTTCAAGGCGCCAGGGTGGTGGGCTTCGGTGGGCGGGATCATTGGGGTCGGGCTGGGCGCTGTCGGCGCTTTCTTTGGTGGTTGTGGGGGGCGCGCATGAAGCTTTCGTCTGTAGAGATTTTTTCTTCGTTGACTTGTACCTCGTTAGCAAAGAATGCCTGTAATATCAAAGATCCAATTCAGTAATTGTTGACGCTCAACCAGGCGAAGGCCGCGAAGCGCCCCGCGTCGCGGCCCGCCCTGACAAGCCCACAACAGTGTGACTGAGTGACCACACATCTTTTTTCTTCTTTTCCACCTTTCTTGCCATCGATCATGTCCAACGACTCCCTCCGCGCTCAGGCTTCTGAGCACATCTTGGCCATTTCCCGCCACCAACTGCTGTTGAACGAAATTCAGCGTCAGCTGGATGCCATCGTTTACCCAGTCTTGACTCTCCCACCCGAGATCACGTCTGAAATATTCAGGCACTGTGTCCCCGTGCCCGCCGACGACGGTCGAGAGTGGCAATATGTGGATCTCGACGAAGCGCCGCTGCTGCTGATGCACGTCTGCAGTGCGTGGAGGCAGGTCACCCTTTCCACACCCGCGCTTTGGTCGAGGTTGGCCATCGACGCGGGAGACTTTCCCACCCGTTTTTCTGAGATAGTCAACGTCTGGCTCTCCCGCGCGAGAAAGTGCCCGCTGTCGGTCAAAATCGATGGGCCGTTGTGCGACATTCACAATTTCACGGGCTTTTTGAAGGCATTCCGACGGCATTCACAGACGATGCGGTCTTTAGAGTTGAACATCACCGAAGACGACTTGAGAAATATGGATACACGCCGCCTGGCCTTGCCTCTCCTCGAGGGCCTCTCCCTTCGCCTCTTAGAAACGGAAAATCGGCCAGGTCCCATCACAATGTTTCATGAAGTTCCGGCCCTCCGCGAAGTATTACTGGCCGAGTGTCCACCCTCTTTCGTCACCCTTCCGTGGAATCAGCTCACAAAATTTACGGGGGACTGCATCACTGCTGCGGATTGCGCGAAGGCATTGCGGCTCATGCCCAACGTTGTGGAATGTCGGTTTGCAGCCATTGAGAGATTTCAGGATACCACCCCCGCGGCCTTCTCTCATCCGAAAATAGAGTCCTTCACTCTCTTTCAGTCCTACTCTGAGGACCTGGAGCACTATGCGTGCTCCACCGACATTCTCGCTTCCCTTACCCTACCCAGCCTCCAGGCCCTCGAAATTCTCTACCCCGACCCCGAGGGCTTTGACCCCGAAGTCTTCGATGCATTTCTTTTGGGCTCAGGGTCCCGATTGCAAAGACTTGTTATTCGTGGCGACGTGGAAATTGATGTCACTTCTCTCCTAAATGTGCCTGCCCTCATCGACCTGGAAATTTCCCACCCGGGAATAGGATTCATTACAGTTTTATTCGATTTTTTCGGACACGACCACACTCTTATCCCCCGCCTCCAAACACTTTCCTTCTTGGGCTGTAGGGATGCCGAGGATGAGGGTGAGGCCTCCGTAGCCGATATTGTGCAAATTGCAGCTGCACCAATGACGGACCGAATGAGAATTCCGAGCGGTATTGTACCGCTCCAGTCATTCCGTCTCGTCTCGGACGCCACGAGTCCCGTCCCACATTGTTCAAATCACGAACTCCTCCCATTCAAGGAGCTGAAGGCGGCAGGCATGGCCATTTATATCGGCACAGAAACGGAATCGTTTGTATAAAAGCCCAAGGTCTGTCGTTGTATCCCAACTGGTTTTCCGCGGCTGACTTGCAACGAGGATCCCACTCTTCGTAATGCTATTGGCAGTTTGCAGGACGACATTCTATTCACATCAGCCCAGGGATTTTATATCACGATCAACCTTCATTCTAGTACATACTGTCCTGTAAAATTGTACGTTGTTTTTAGATGTCGAGGGGACTCGATATAATATGTTAACCATCAAGTTTAAATTTCCACAAAGGCGCGCACGGTGTGCCGATCAAACGGGGCATAAATACCCAAGCAGCAACGCAATTTCTTTATACCTAAGCATGCTCCTTTATTATGCGAACAGATCAAAGAGCGCACCGGGCGCTTCGAGCCCCGGCCCTTCGGCTGAGGCCTTTTCTTTTGGGATTTATACTCTTATAATGGTCGTCCTGGGGTGTTAATTGCGTTGCGGAGTTTGAAGGCTTCGGGCATACGCAATTTTAAAAGAGAGAGAGAAGAAAAGAGAAGAGATAATTATGTTTACGTCCTCGGAAGCAGTTTTGAATTTCCAGAGTCGTGCAGTGTTGTACCCGAGTTGATCCCTCAAGGAACGAGCGATCCGGCAGCCGGTTTTGAACTTGTTAACTTGAAACTTCAACTCGTTGGTATAAGAGAGGTTATTTATTACCAAAGAGAATCGCTTGAAACTAAGAAAACCGCGGCGGCTAGCTCGTTTATACAATTCAGTTTCCGCGGTGCGTTTAAAATTGGAAGGAAGTGGGCGGTAATGAGCCACGTCTAATGATGCGGAGAGTGAGCTGGATAAGACGCGCAAATGCATACAACTCACATGGTACCACCAGTATGATTTACGATCCGCTTCGACAGAGTGGTCGAGGACAAAACTGCCGGTTGAAATGCAGGCTAAAATGGAAAAGCCCACGGTGGCCGGAATGGGAGGATTCCACAGGGAGACAAGACCAACGGTCCAGTGCCATTAAAGACCAGCGGGCAAAGCGGGCGGGAAGGAGAATCACCAGTGTTTTTCGCCCAATTGCGGCATCCCCGAATCGGTCGCGAAAGTCTTGCGCATGGCCCTGCACGGTATGCCACCAAGATCCGTTTCGGTGAATGCATACCGTAGTGGTCCGCGCTAAGGCAACGGCGATGATGGACGTTTAGGAAAGGTTTTGTCCGTGGTCTTCGCGAGCAGCCGTCAGTTCAAATAAAACTCCGAGCAGAAATTACACACCGAATATAATTGTCGTGCCCC
>JARKIE010000878.1:0-21422 GCA_029378255.1 Mycena rosella
TTCTATGGACTAGAAATACAAAGGCCCTCCGGGCATCCCCTGGTACTTCTCTCGACCTGTACATATGTAGAACCAGATGAATAAATGACCTGGAGCCCACGAGTGGCCTGCTCGCAAGTCTCGTCCAAGAATATTGCCTCATTGGACTTTCTTATAGCCGAGATATCTTTGCGATTCCGGCACCTTCTCCGCGTTCTCCTGCTCCTGTTCCAATCTGCTCCTCATCTCGACCGCCGCTTGCGCGCCCGTTCCAGGAATCCCACTCGCTGAACCGACATTGGCGACAGTTTTGGGTTGTCTCGGAACCGGCCTTGGTTGAGGTCGCGGAAGAGGCGGTTGGGCTACGGCGGCGATGGACTCTGCGATCTTCTCCTTGGTTTTTTTCCTACTCTTCCGTTTTTGGTTTGCGACTTTGTCCTTCTCAGCCTTCTCCTGATCTTGTCCCCACAACTTGTTTGCCTCCGGCTCCTTGAGCATGATCACCTTCCGCCGCTTGAAGACATGTTCCATGAGGATATGGTCCGCGACTTCGTCCGTGTTCTTTCTCTTCCCAGTAGATTCTTCATATGGAAACATGGCGACGCCGTAGCTCGCACTGTCGCGCAGCACTTCGACAGCTTGCTCCTTGTCCGACCAGTTGTTTACATTTAAACCGAAGTCCGCCATGACAAGCCGCATCCCCACTTCGGGAACGAAGATGCTCTGGATGAATTCCATGGGCGTAAGGGGCTTTACAAGACCCGGGTCAATGTCCTCCAGTGGGAACATGCCGCACAGCGCCCGCTGGATGATCACAAGACCCAGTTCGCCATAGCTGCAACGAAGGGTTATTATCGACGAGAAAACCCAAGGCAAAAAGCACTTACTATCCCGGTTGCATTTTATGGAAATTGTAATATTGGGATGTGATATTCCTTAGGCCCTTAGAGCCCTGTGTCTTCACGCGCTTCACAAGGTCGTCCCAGAAAAGGCACCTCATCCGCGGACCATCACTCCGCTCTGGCTTGGATCCCTGTTGCTCCTTGGCGTCATTATCTTCCTTCCCGTCTCCTCTGTAGACAACGGGATCACCTGGATCCGCGAGGATTTTGGCTAGCTCCCGTTCCATGTGCAGCACGCGGTCTTTGAGAGTCGCCCAATTGATCTGTGTTGGCCATCCCCGCTCCTTCGCCTGGGGAAGCACATTGCTCTCAAAGATGTGGCGCTGGCACACGACGCCAAAGATGGCCGATGGGGCCTTGCGTCCGAGCCGATTGCCGGGGCGCGGATTGCTGCAGGATTGGAAATATGTTCGATCAAGGAGTTTTTTTAATATGTGTGTGGGTTTAGCCGGGAGCGGGGTGTCGCAATATGGGCACAGCGTCTTGGGGTCTGGGGGGGGCGTTTCCTCGTCATCGTAACATTGCGTCAAGTCACTAGAAATATAAATGAGCGTGAATTAGCCTCAGTGAGAGAGACAACGTACACGGGCGGATGAAGGCGCGCATTCTCACTATCGGGCGGTGACGAACATCTGCCCTCTTGCTCAGAACGCAAGGGCGACGGGACAGGATATCGGTGAACCTGTCTCCGCGTCTTTCCCTTTGTCCGTGTCGATGCATTCACTTTCAGTGGTCTTTCCTTTCCCTTCCTCCGCGTCGATGCTTCCAGCGGCCCGTCCTTGAAAGTTGCGCCACCTGCAGCGTCGTGGGGAGGTGACCCTGGCTTCGGGGCGGATGGAGAATGGTACGAGACGGGTGGAGTCGAGGGGGGGACCTTATTGTGCAAAGGTCTTGTGGAAAAAAATGCGACAGCGTCCGTGGTAGAACTTGTGTTCGCTTTGAACGCGGGCAGAGGGCCTGCATCCGGGCTTTGTTGTCTATTCTTTAATTGGGCAATTCGCTCTGATTTATGCGTAGTCGACGGTGCAGGAGCAGCGTCACCTCCGCCCCCCACACCGTCCAGCTCATGCAGGGCCGGCATTGCGGGAAATGGCCCGTTCAACTGCAATGGTGGCTGAAGCAGCTTTCTGCCCGGCAGGAGTGGCAGTTGGGGCAATGGCGGCCAAACCACGGGTGGCTTTCGTTGGTTCGCCAGAGTTTTATCTATCTCGTGGTGAAGCGGGTCAAGCTGCTTTTCGGCCAGCAATGGCATTGTGGGAAATGGATCATTCGCCGCAATGGCTGAAGCAGCTTTCTGCTCGGCAGGGGTGGCAGCGGGGGCAATGGCGGCCAAACCACGAGTGGCTTTCTTTGGTTCGCCAGAGGAGTTTGATACATCTTCGGCATTGCGGGAAATGGACCGTTCTCCCGCAATAATGGCGGCAATGGCGGCTCATTTCTGCCCGGCAGGGGTGGCAGTGGGAGCAATGGCGGCCAAATTACGAGTGGCTTTCGTCGGTAGCCACTAGCCGTGGTTTCTAATCGTGAGCGCCTGTCCGGATGAGAGGACATTTCGCAAGTCCAAGAGGTCTATTAGCCTAGAATTCTACCAGGCGACAGAGCGGCTAGCAAAACGAAGGTATTATAAACCGACAGATCAATGCGCGAGGAATCTACTGGGCGACTAGGCACCAAGAAGAAGAATGGTGGATGATGGTTTTCGACAAATCATGTAGTACGCGATCACGTGACCTGTCTCTCTCGCTGTCACCGAGCTCGAATATCCAAATTAATTTATGTACGATTCATATATATTCAGGTAATTTATGTACGGTAAATTACAGTCGTGAATAATGAATTAAAATTATACAGCGCGTATAGCAGCGTACTGGTTCCAAGATGATACTATAAAATGGGCCTATTATGACGGCGAAACATCGCGGGGTTTGCTTTTGACTGGGAAGGGTCATGAGCCGGCAGCAATATTAATATTATGTGGCAATTACCTCGTTTCTTGCTAGTGGTGAAGCCGGGAAAGACAGCGGTACTATCGTCGGAGTCCATAAGGATTGGGGCACGGGGAGCGCGCTGGTAGCGGGACTTCGTGGGCGATTTATCATTAGAGTATGTGTAAACTTTGGCAGCTGCAGGGCAGAACACAGACCTTGCAAGTTTTGAATTCGATACTTTCAAGTCTTCGCCTTCACTATGGCGATGTTTGAACTCCTCGATCGTCTGAAGTTTTGCCGTATATTTTCGACGAACTTCCCTGGCCCGGGCGCGCTGAGTGAGTTTGATAGATGCTTTATTATTCCAGCCCCAGTATGTACACACAGTGCTACCAACCCTTCCAAATTTACGTGTCGAGCCCTACCATCCCGGTAAAAAGGAAAAAACTCAGCCCGTCTCCGATGTTTTGGAAACTGCATTGCCCATGAAGGGGAACCCAGAGCATGCCGCCCGATGTAAGGATTTGAGGCGCCATTTCATTTATCGTGAAAGAAATTTTGCCTGCGAGTACAATAAAAATCTAGACAAATTCAGAAGAATAGTCAAATAGGAATGAATGAGAGACACACAGTGGTCCTGAGTGCTGAGCCGTCCAACCGTATAATATTAGGGCTGACGTCTAAACGGCGGAGGCCGGTCGCAAAGAATGCATGGTACCGACCCAGAATGTGCAATCTCGACCTCGAATTCACCATTCGCAGTGGGAACGCGATGTGTGGCGGGAACGCGACCATGTGATCCACATTATTTCCCGTGAAGTGGTCTATACAGACAGCCCACGGATCGGTATTTTCGTCCCATCCAGCTTCCGGATGCTCAGTTGGGACCTCGAGGATCTTCTCGCCCTCCGCCGGTACAGAGAGAGAGGTGGCAGTGTTCACCATGGGACCTATAGGATGAGCCGGTGACATCGACGTGTACGAGAGTATCGCGGGACGGTATCCAATATTTTCCAGCTGCCAGCTGTTCCCGATCGGGACGATGAATACCCCGCCTGACGTGAGGATTTTGGACTCCTGATTATTCACCATGGCAGCGACTGCGCCTTCCAGAATCGTGAAAACCTAGATGAGGAAAATAAGCGAGGACTTCAGTGGCCATGAGACACGCACCCATGCTCTTTCCTGGTTGTCTGAACAGTTACAAAAGCCGTCGAACTCGATCCACAGCTGGCCGGCAACCATGCGGTCCTCGTGGTGGAACACTGGGGTGTGAAAGACTCCTTGTGATTTAATGTGAGGGATATCGCACAGCTCCCATTCTGTCCCCCGTGGCATAAAGACGACGATCGTCTTGACCGAATCCTTATCTGTAGTGTAGTCATCGACGCCCCCGTCCGCTTGGGTATCCTCATCCCCTCCCGCCCCCAAGTCATGCACCGGGACCTCGACGATCCGCTCGACTGTCTTCTCGTACTCGACAGCCGCGGGTGTCGAGCGAGAGAGAGGCCGCTGCACTTTGAGGTCCGTGGCCTGTGGCGGAATATATAGCGGAGCAAATTCTTGTCGCCGCGCTCGAGGCCTCAAGAGTACCTCGGCGGGCTGATAAGAAGCTAGGTACTGCACGTTAAAGGTTCTCAAAGTCTTGTGTACATCCTGAGACTTACGGTCGCGTAACTGCTCCTGCCCCCTCGGTGCCAACAGGACCTCAGCGGTTTGATAAGGAGCTGAGGACCACGCGTCAAAGATTTCCAAAGTATTGTACACCTTGAGGTCTCACGGTCGTCGGGTACGTTTGCGCGTCTCGGCGCCAACAGAACCTTGGCTGATCGATATGGAGCTGTGGATAAGGCGTCAGAGGTTTCCAAAGTCGTGTGCATCCTTATATCTCACCGTCTTTGATCCTCTGCGCTACGTTTGCGCGTCTCCTCGGCACCAACAGGACCTTAGCGGGTCGATAGGGAGCTGGGGACCACATGTCAAATGTTGCCCAAGTCTTCTGAATCCTCAGAACTCACGATCCAGTCCTGAGTTTGCCTTTTGTCGGGGACGCGCGAGCTCCTCGTGCCCAGAGGCCTCTTCCAGCTCCGGAATGTGTGCGTGCGGCCTACGGCGTTGCGTGCTCATCTTGAAGCCTTGTTCTGTGGCAAGTATTTATTAATAAGAACGGCTCAAGGAAACCAAGAGGGAATCTACCAGACAACCAAGTGTCCAGCAAATACAAGGGAGATGGTGGCTCGCTCACAGAAGTTGACGCGACCACGTGATTGATGTTCTTACATGTGACACTGGAGTTAATTCCAAACAAAAAAATGGACTGGCCCCGAATCGAACGAGGAACTTCTTACTTAGGGAATGAATCCTGGATGCTAAGCCAATCAAGATGTTTTACCAGTAGACTACCAATCCATTGATAAAACTGGAATTGGGATCATAGGTGTAACAATAATTAATAATCTGGCTAAAAAATCTAAAAGGGATTGACTGACCCCGATTCGAACGAGGATCTTCTGCGAACACAACCTGTGGGCGACGGGTGCACCGGCAGGTCAGTTCTACACGACGTCGTACCATTAGACCATCAGTCCATTAATATTGTAAGCAGTACTGAATGGCATCGCCAATTTAGGAATGTGAATATTGAAGTTGGAAAATCATTTATTGACTAGGTGAAGGAGAGTGTTAACAGTCGCACAATTCTGAAGCGCGTAATTTCAATTTCGCAAGTACAGTACATACGCGCAAGAATAGTACAAATAATCATTTCAACTTATGCATCATCCCTCCAGAGAAATTGCATGGCCAGCAGTATGTAGGACCTGGTAATCCCGGGGCCCTTGAAGCAATCGTCGCGGGTTACGCTGCAGTCAACGGCGATGGCGTGGCCCGCTTTCAATGTTTCTAGGAGTTCGCCGTTCTGGTCGAAATCAGTTCTTTATCTGTCTGGATGACGGGCAACATACCTCGGTGCAATTGTCGAGCAAGCGGATAGGAATATAATCGACGGGGACCTCGGAGCGTGCGTATGTGCGGCGGCGCCCTGGTACCGTGGGATGCTCGACGATTTCCTCCAGGTCCGGCTTCACCTGCACGTCAGCACACGCGCGCGCCCGAGACTGACCATTATAACTCACAGAGTACACCCCTTGCTCGGAGGCCACTAAGTCTTTCAAAACCTTGCACTGGCCCTCGAATTCGGCCTCTTTGCCTCGTATGGCGGACAGTTCGATGTAGTATCCGGTCTGAGCGATGTCAGTATTGCATTCCGGTTCGTCAACCCATACCACGTACCCCATCGCCGGTTGCCTGTTTCATGACGCGGACCACCTTCCCGTGAACCCCGACCCGGGGCCCCCCATCCAGGATGTACTTGTAGCATACAACCTCGCAGTCTTCGATGACGCCGACCAGCACGCGCCGGAACTCGGTTGAGGACCGTACGAGCCGGAGATCGACGGTAGTTTTTTGGTTATGCGAGCTGTCGAGTACGTTCATGAGTATGGCGTGGAAAATGGAAAATTGGTTGGTGCTGCGCTTATATATTCGGCTTCTTCCGTTGAACTGCAGGGGTCATCCATTGCGTCGTGCTGCGGGATATCATTATTAGGATAGCGCGGTCACGAACATCGCATTCGAGCGAAAGAACTGCCTGGCGACTGCGCACCGAGCAGGTGCTGGGCAAGTGGCATTAGTAAGGGAGCACGACAGATCAGTATAATTGTAAGGATAGCGCGGTCACGAACATCGCATTCGAGCGAAAGAACTGCCTGGCGACTGCGCACCGAGCAGGTACTGGGCAAGTGGCATTAGTAAGGGAGCACGACAGATCAGTATAATTGTAAGGATAGCGCGGTCACGAACATCGCATTCGAGCGAAAGAACTGCCTGGCGACTGCGCACCGAGCAGGTACTGGGTAAGTGGCATTAGTAAGGGAGCACGACAGATCAGTATAATTGTAAAGCTCAAAAGAAATTGAGACATAAATGTAAGTTGGATAGCGGAGACGAGCGCATCACGAACATCGCATTCGAGCGAAAGAACTGACTGGCGACTGCGCACCGAGCAGGTAATGGGCAAGTGGAATTAGTAAGGGAGCACGACAGATTACAAAACAGTATAATTGCAAAGCTCAAAAAAATTGAGACATAAATATAAGTCGGATACATCGTGCATGGAATACAACAACCCTGCGCACGCGGTTAAATCCATTCATCTGGGCACGAGGTTGACCAGGATTAAAGGATGCATCAACAGATATTAAGTCAGACATACCCTTCATATTAGTCCTCTTGGCACAAGGCTAAGTCATCGGAAGCGATCGGAGGGCAATCTGAGCAAACATCAGAAAAAATCGAGAGGTATCAGCCACACGCACCTCCGTAAAGCGGGCCCAATCCTATTGCGTCAGCTTCGTCTTTTAGGCGCGCCGTGCACGCCTCCGCATCCACCACGAGGTCGGCCGTTGCTTGAAAAAGGCGACTATAATATCCCTCGCGCGTCTGGGCTTCACTGTCTTGCTTTTCGAGGAGATCCACCTCCGCACGCGCTATATCGATGGTCGCTTGCCTGGTAGTTCTGGCAGAGCGGGCCTCGTTGACAATAGCCAACCAAAAACGCGCCTCAGCCCGCCGTGTCTCGACAATGGCACGGGCGATTCGGTACATGTGTTCTGTGTGTTCTCTGCCACTGAGAGTGGTTGAAGTCGAAGCTCGACGATTCTACTGACGGTCAAGGACATCTAGCTTAGAGTCATGAGACATGACGACGAACCAAGCCTAGATCGACCGTACGGGCCATATTGGCGTCTTCGTCGTCTGACATCATATATTCTGCCTTGCGACTTGCGTGAAACAATGGGAGCTGCTGCCTGCCACTGGGAGGCGACTCGCGCCAAACAATGGGAGCAAGTGGAAGTAAGAAGCAGAAGACTTGGTCTCGACGGCCTTACGTGGTGCCGCCTTGTAATGCGATCTGATCCGAGTCAGTGATGTCAAGCCACGATCACGGTTTGCACACTCCGAACGGAACACTACCTGGTGCACATCGCCTCGTAGTTTCCTCTGCAAGTCACTAACCGCGATTAATCCCTGGCCAAGTGACAAGTACTGCTGACTGGTGCTGGTCGCCTCGTAGTAAGAACTTTGTTATCACTCCCGAACGGAACATTACCTGGTGCACGTCGCCTCGTAGTTTCCTCTGCAAGTCGTTAACCGCAATTAAACCCTGGCCGAGTGTCAAGTACTGCTGGCTGGTGCTGGTCGCCTCGTAGTACGTACTGCCAAGTCTTCAAGAACTTTGCCATAGTCATGGCGAAGATTAAGAAGATGCATGGCTGCTGGTTCTGTGCAAAGATGTTCACGCGACGTTCTCAGCTAACGAACCACATGAACCAGCCCAAGGGATACTGCCATCACGCATTCCAGATCCGCCCCACACCTACGAAATCGAAAACACGCCATCTGCATCCTCCTTCGTCCCCAGAAATGTATTCCGAAGCGGACGAGGACGAGGACGAGGACGTGGATGAAGAGGATGCCTTGGATGTTGAGTCTGGTTCCACCGATGCCGGTTCCAATGCGGCCATGGACGTCGATCACAGTTTCGATCGGGAGGTCGACGGGGCTTCCATTCTCGCCAGCGAGGATAATGAATGGGATTCTCACGATGATGAAGATAAAGCACGTCGAGAGTATTTCAAAGGTGCTGCACGGACATGCGGCGGAGGGGAATCCTTTCGGGCCAAATTTCATGGCGACGAACATGCTGATAAACGTGTTGATGACCTTTATTACCCATTTGCAAGCTCGGATGAATGGGAGATCGCATCATGGATCATCCGCGCAAACCTTTCAATATCCCAGACAAACGAGTTTCTCAACCTTAGAATGGTAAGATTCTTTCCCTTTGAATAGATGCAGGATCTCAGTTGCTGTTTAGGTCAAAGCCATGTCTTTGTCTTTTTCCACGGCCAAGGCTCTTCGCAGCCGGGTTGAGATGCTACCCATGGGCCCCCAGTGGAAATACAAAATTTGGCGGACCGACCAAACGGCCGCTCACGCTGTTCTATCGAAACCCGGTGGAACTATTAGAGACTCTGCTCCAGAATCCATTGGTTCAAGACCATATCCACTATACACCATTTCGGTTATACACAACCGCGGCAAAGACCATGCGCGCGTATTCCGAATGGCTCTCTGGAGACCTTGCCTGGGAACTGCAGGCGAGTGGGGTTGGTTTTGGATTATATTTTCATACTAACAGCTTGAAATGTAGGAGAAAATACCCGCGGGGGCGACCCTTATTGGGAGCGCACTCGCCACTGATAAAACCCAGATAACCACCATGACAGGGAATCGTACAGCGCATCCTGCGGTATTGACCGCAGCAAACATCGACAAGGATTTCCGGATGAAGGCGTCCCATCACGTCTTTCTCCTCGCCGCAATACTCCCAATCACTAAATTTTTGGAAACAAGTGCCGAATACCACAGTGTTCTACACCGTCGGCTTTACCACGCCTGTATGGACTTCGTTTTTACTCCGCTCAAAGAGGCAGCACGCGTCGGCATTATGATATCCGACGCATTTGGGAAACGGCGGTTTTGCTACACGCCGCTCGTATCCGCCATAGTGGACACTCCCGAGGCCCAATTGATTGCTGGCGTCACAGCAAACAGATCGGCTGTAACCATGGCGATGTATGATCAATTCGGAGATGCGTTTCAGCATCCACTACGGACAGCAAAACATACCCTGGACTTGCTCGACAACATCGAGGAATCCGTTAGCCCTTGGGACCTACCCAAATACACCACAGTAGCCAAGTCCCAGGGTCTTAACGGGGTCCATCGCCCTTTTTGGAGTAATTGGACAATGTCCGAACCTTGCATGTTCCTTACGCCAGAAATCCTCCATCACTGGTTTAAAATGTTCTTCGACCACGAGCTGAAGTGGTGTATATTTGTGTTGGGTGCCAGTGAAATTGACTTCCGCTTCTCGGTTCTTCATCCCCATACCGGCATGAGACATTTCAGCGAGGGCGTATCAAAAGCTAAACAAGTCACTGGCCGGGAACAGCGCGATATTCTACGTGATATCGTTGCTGTTATTGCTGGGGCCGTCCCTCCCCATTTCCTGGTAGCCGTTCGCGCTCTGTGTGAATTCCGATACTACGGTCAGGGAGACGAAATCAGTGAAGATGTTTTAAGCAGGATGGACGACGCCTTGAGAACGTTCCACAGTCATAAACATGTTATTTTGGAAGCCCAAGCCCGGCGGGGGAAAAATGGGCCTATCGACAACTGGTGGATCCCCAAACTGGAATTCCTTCAGAGCGTTGTGTCGTCCATCCGGGCCAACGGTGTTCCTCTTCAGTGGAGTGCCGACATTACTGAACACTCACACATCACCTTCATAAAGGAACCCGTGTCGCACACCAATAATCAAAGATACGAACCGCAGATCTGCCGGTATCTGGACCGTCACGACAAGGTTGATCTATTCGATCTTGCCACCCATATCGAGGGCGCGGGCGTTGAATTACGCGACGAGGATGATCTGGACGAGTCCGGTGATGAAGAGGACGACGGTCCTATTCTGGTCTCCACCACGTTGACCCTACTCGAACATGCGCAACCGCCGGCGCGACTTGTCGGAGGCAGCCGGCGGTTGGTAAACTATTACACCCGTGCCAAGCGGTTGCTGGCAGGCCAGATCCCAAAGGCTCCGACCCCGTTTCGTACATTCACCTCTACACAGGAGAATGTGGCGATTCATCTCACAAGAGACCCAGTTGGACCGCAACTATCCGTCGACGATGCAAGCAAGACATTTCATCTCCCGGATCTGAGAGTGGCTCTTCTGGCCTATATCCATCGTATTCGGATTGGCGGAGATCTCCCTCTGGGTGGGCGCCGCCCAAAAAAAATTCAAGATAAAACTTTGCCATTCCAAAATGTGCAAGTCTGGCACCGTCTTCGCCTCCAATCGCGAGGATATCACAATCCTGTTCAAGTTTTAGAGGCGCACACGGTCAACGCATCTCCTCCCGACGCCACTTGGAAATTCGGTCGTGGGGATGGGGTGATCGTAAACACCGATCCCGACTATATTTGGCCGCGGAGTGGTCTTCAAGGTCCGTACCTGAGATATCTGCCGACTTTGCACATTTTGATCTTCCACCAGGCCATACTGTCGGGTACCTGCGAATGATTATGCGTGCGGTTCCTCAAGGATCTGATCCTCCACCTGGAACCGCCGGTTTTCTGGCCTACGTCCAACGGTTTGACGTGGTCTCCCGAGGCGACGGCCCCTGTCTTGATCCAGGAACTGGCATGTATCGTCTGAAGAGGGCACGGAGAGCGGATGGAACAATCATGGGCGATATTCTTCCTCTCGATCGTCTGCGAGCACATGTCGCGCTCCCCCCTAGGTTCGGCGCGGAAGCGGACCGTCGGTTGACTAAAGAAAACAGCATGGATATTTCCGAACAGTTTTGGCTGAACAAATTCTTTACAAAAGAACTTTTCTTTGCATTGTCTCAATAAGTGTATTTACCGAGCTCAAACGTACTTATTTTGGTAGCACTATGTGTACACACTGGGGCTAGAACAATAAAGCATCTATCAAACACACACCGCCCTCCTCACCGCCCTGCCTGCGTTCCTCGCCCAACCCCGCTCCTCCTCCACATCCCTCCTGCTCTTCCTCCTCCTCCTCCTCCTCCTCCTCTCCTCGTCCCCGCCCTGCTCCTCATCCTCGCCGTCGCACCGTCCCCGCCTTCCTCCGCCGCTTCTTCACCCCCCATCGACTTCGCCCATCTCCGCCTCCACGTCCGCGTGCTCCCCGCCCTCCTCCTCCTCCGCGCGCTCCCCATTCTCTTTCTCCTCCTTCGTGCACTTCCACCCTCCTCCTCCTCGCCGTCCCCACCGTCCCTGCCCTCCTCCGCCGCTTCATCCCCCGCCGACTTCCGGCATTTTTTTTTTTGGCGGCACGCCTATAAAAGGCGCCGGCCGATGAGCGCCAGGCCAGACGCTCCTTGGACCTGAACCACCACCACCACCGCCGTGCAAAAAAGGTTTTACCTTCGTTGCGCGGGTCTTTTGTTCTGCTAACATATTTTGCAGTCTTTTCACGCGTTTTTCCGTCCTTTTTTCGCTACAGCGTTTCGACGACCAGGTACGTCGTCCCGCTGTCCGTTTATTGGCGCTGACACGCGGGTCTCGAGAGCGATGAGCGCGAGCGCCGCAGGAATTCAGGCGACGATGGACACCGCTGTCGACCGCATCCTCGCGTCCAATCCCGCTCACTGGCGGCGCGGCTCCTTCTACGCCTTCGCCATCCCGGACATCCAGCCGCCGCCGTCCACCAACACCAACCCGACCGAAATCAAGCTCGGGCGGTCGAACTCACCTCCGAGGCGCAAAGGCGAGTGGAGGCGGAAGTGCCGACCCCAACAGCATGACTGGTGGTTTTATTGGGACGTCCCTGACGCGCCGAGTTTTGGTAACATTTTTCTCTTTCAGCGTCGCGGGCTAATTTATCCACAGAGCACCTGATCCACCTGCACTTCAAGTTGCATGGCGCATGGATTCAGCCGGAGGAGTGCGAGTTTTGCGGCACCAAACACTGCGAAAAGTTTGACCACGCGCTTTGTGGCGGGAAGGCCGGGGTTATCGCGGTGGTGCAATCTTACCTGGTGCGCCTGGGCTGGCAAATTCTTATGTGAGTATTTTTTCTTGACTTCTTTGAATCTCGACTGATTATTCTGATTCAGGTACAATATGTAAACGGACGTCTACGATGCTACAATGTAACAGGGCGGGTTTAGTCAAGTTAACGGACAAAAACTTAAGTCTCGAGTGCGTTATGCTTGCTTGTTTAATTGTTTGCGGCACTGACGCTGCTATGCAGCGCCTGTCCGAGACTCCGATGGAGCCACTTCCCCGTGCACCCCGCCACGCTGGCGAGGACCAAGTTTTCGAAAGGCGCGTCGTATTTTCTACTTCCGGAGTTAACGTATGTTTTCCAGATTTTTTCTTGGCACCCGTCCGAGCGATACGCGGCTCGAGCGGCTGGGAAAGATGCGCCTATGCGTGCGATGCACGCACAAACACTCGCGACTCCGCGAAGCGTTCTGCGTACGCCGCTCGCGGTGGCGTTCAATTCCTTGGCGGGCGGCTCCCAAGCGGCGGAGCGCTGCCTCCACAAAGTACCAGGTTGTCTGGGGCGCGGGCGGGCAGCGGATGGCTCACGGAAAAGCGGTGGACGGGCAGATGGGCGGCGGACCAAATTTCAGCTCGCTTGAAACCAATGGTTTCGGTTTGCATTTCAGCTTTGGGCTGAAATTCAAACCGAAATTCGGGATTTTGGGAAATTTCGGGAGAGCTGAAACTAGAAAGGAAACTATAGGTTTTGGTTTTGCGTTCGGTGCAACTGATACGCAAAGTATCGAATATACTTTAAAAATTTAATTAATTAAATCACATTGGTGAGAAAATCAACTTGCTCACGTGGTCGTGTTATGGCTGTTCCTCAACCACCACCACTGGATCCTCTCATTGACGCCTAGCCGTCAATTAGACCTCATCTCTCCATTATCGTGCACCTCACTATCTCCTATCCTCTTATTCGTCCACTAGACTGCTTACCATCTCGTATCCTCTTATTGACTCCATCATCTTTCACATGGCGCGATCTCAAAGCCGTCAACTCACTGAGCGCGCCCGGGCCAGGGAAGTTCGTCGAAAATATACGGCAAAACTTCAGACGATCGAGGAGTTCAAACATCGCCATAGAGTGAAGGCGAAGACTTTGAAGTATCGAATTCAAAACTTGCAAGGTCTGTGGTCTGCCCTGCAGCTGCCAAAATTTACACACACTCCCAAGACGAAGTCATTCGCATTCAAGCGGAGTGCGATGCCGCTCAGGCGGCCGCGGCTCAAATGATACTTGCCCGCCCTGATGAGTACGCACAAGAGGACGTGATCCGCACCCACCTTGGTATGTCCGGAAGGATAAATGCTAGCCGATGGCAGGGTTTGAAGGTATGCGGCTGCAATATTAGTCCTCCCATCCGTATTCATCTCCTTGCAGGAGGAAATTTATTACCTCTTGAAGGGTTTCATTAATACGCGCATATCGCTCGAGGCGCAGTCGAATGAGCTCTTCCAACTTTACAGCTCTGTACGTAGCCTCCCTCCGCGTATAGCTCACCTCTCACAACTTGAACCCACAGCTTGAACGCAAATTCCCCAAACTGGCACGTTGTGCGGGCCAATGGGGCGCAGAATATCTCGTTAGCACGATCTATAACGATAAATCGCCCACGAAGTCCCGCTACCAGCGCGCTCCCCGTGCCCCAATCCTTATGGACTCCGACGATAGTACCGCTGTTTTCCCGGCTTCACCACTAGCAAGAAACGAGGTAATTGCCACATAATATTAATATTGCTGCCGGCTCATGACCCTTCCCAGTCAAAAGCAAACCCCGCGATGTTTCGCCGTCATAATAGGCCCATTTTATAGTATCATCTTGGAACCAGTACGCTGCTATACGCGCTGTATAATTTTAATTCATTCCCTGTATAATTTTAATTCATTATTCACGACTGTAAATTACCTGGATATATATGAATCGTACATAAATTAATTTGGATATTCAAACTCTAGAGTGAAGTCCAGTACTTTGAATTCTTCGAGCATTCCAATATTCCCGACTTGATGATTCGGGATGTGAGAAGATCAACTTGCTTACGTGTCTTGTTCTCTCCACCACCATTCCCTTTCTACCACCATTCGGATTCCCTTTCTTTTCGGTGCTCGTCGCCGGCTAGACTCATTTGCCCACCATCACTCGTTACCACCATTCCCTCTTCTCTTCGGTGCCTGTCGCTGGGCAGGGCCTCTCATTCCGTCGCATAGTTAGTTTGAATTAATACCGTTCCCTTTTCGGTGCCCGTCGCCGGCTAGACTCGTTTGCCCACCATCACTCGCTACCACCATTCCCTCTTCTTTTCGGTGCCTCTCGCCGGGCAGGACCTCTCATTCCGTCGCGTAGTTAGTTTGAATTAAATGCCGGATAATCCAAAGAGGCCTCAAAAAAGGAAACCCCAAGGCGATAGCGTTTCCCGAGATATTGTCTTGGTTATGGACGGCCCGGACAACAAGAAGGCCAAGAAGGCTAAACTTGACGATGCTAGAGGTGAAGTCGTTATTCATCTATCACAAGAAATTTACATATTGACGCATAGTGCTCAGTGCCTAGACGAGCGGCTCCATCGAGCGCAGGCCCCGTGTACACCCCCGTAGTCCCGGCGTACATCCCTGCTGCAACTAGGGCGATGCCCAATGCAAGCTCTCAGAAGTCGCACACCATCGCCCCGCAGCGGTCGAGATCCACCACCCCCTCTCCTAATAGTCTGCTCAATCAATTCCTATCCCACAACGTTGAAGAACGGCACCAGCTTCTGGCTGCGGTCTACCAGATAACTAAGCAAGGAGGCCGTCCAGCGCCCGTTCCACCAACCGGCTGGAGCGAGTCTGAAGCAGCCGCACCCGCGTCTCAGCAGAACACTACGGCCGGCAGACTCAAGTTGGGTGTCATCCGCGAGCCCGGAACTTCCGCTTCGAAGACCCCTTCGAGCGCGTCTACAGGAACCGCGTCTCGGCTGCAGAACGCAACGGCCGACACCTCTAAATTCAGACTCAAGTCGGATGTCATGCGCAAGCCCGGAACTTCCGCTTCAAAGACCCCTTCGAGCGCGTCTACAGGAACCACGTCTCAGTTGCAGAATGCAACGGCGGGCATCTCTCAGCCCAGACTCAAGTCGGGTGTCATGCGCGAGCCCGGACATTCTGCTTCTCAGATCGTGCCTAAAGGAACCGCATCTCAGTTGCAGAACGCAAAGGTCGTAACCTTTCATTCCCAGCCGAACCACACACACAACTCTCAGAACCCTTCGAGTGCAGCCGCGCGCGCGTCTCAGCAGAAAGCAACGGCCGGGCCCTCTCAGCCCCAACTCAAGCCCAGCGCTTCTAGCGCGTTCAAAGGAGCCGCGTCTCAGCAGCAGGACGCAACGGCCCTGACCTCTCATTCCCAGATCCCGTCTGGGCCCATCGAGCCCCCCGGGGCTGCAGGGGTCTCTGGACCCAATCTGGAGCACAGCAACGAACTGGTCGACGAAGACCCGGACCCATTTTCGCTTGTATATGACCGCACCACGGGGCGGTTCAACACGGAACGAGCTGTCTTGCTGACTGGCAAAAAAATGCGAGAGAATGTTGGAGCCATGGTTTTGCAGCGGACTCCGTGCATGCAGATCTTCACCGACGACGACGTTTCTCCGGCAGGGACACATTCTTTTATGGCCGTAACTCTCTGCGTTCTCTCTGGCAACGAGGAGTTCGCGTCCGCCTATACCGCGGATGGAACGAGGGTATGTCCATATTTATTCATTAAACCATTTACTTACTTGCTTGTCCAGGTTTTCATCGTTGTCGAGGGGTCGATCACTTTCGCCATTGATCAGAACCCAGAGAAGCTTGTCGCAGCTGGCGGTACTTTCCTAGTCCCGCGGCAAAATACCTTTATTCTCCGCAATAGGAGCGACCAGCGTGCAGTCTTTACATGTGTCCAAGTGCGGCCCATATGCGACTGCCATAGCGGGGGCGTTGACAACGGCTCGGCGGCGCCTTGAGCGATGGCAGCAGGCACGAAGGTCGGGACTGGTCGTGGCGGATGCGGAGGGCACGCACCGGGAGGAGGGTCTTGCCGATGCTATTATTTCTTGGAGAGCTGGCGCATTTTTCTTGCAATACAACCTGTTGGCCTCGGTCGTAATCACACTATGATCCCTGTATACGTATCATTGTATAATACCTTGTAATCATACCTAAATTTCTTGGAACATTCTGCAATGCAAAGCAACAATTTATTATGCTCCGATGCCGCGTGGGAAGCCTGGGAAAGCCCATTGACCCGATTGGGATTCCCAAAATGGAAGTATTGTCTTTTTCCCTCCACCATGACTATCGGACGACATCGTCCGGCAGTCCTCTTCTCCTCCATCATCGAGCAACATCGCCGACCTCCCGCTGTCTCGCGATGATCGTGAGGCAGCGAGGATTCTGCGTTCTCAATTCCCAAGGGCCTCCGAATGGACTGAGGTACTTCCTTTGGTTTTATTGTTCTGCCACTCGTACTCATTTCCTCGCAGCTGCGACTTCCTCCTCCATCATCGCGCAACATTGCCGACCTCCGGCTATCTTGCGATCATCGCGAGGCAGCCAGGATTCTGTGTTCACAATTCCCAAGGGCCTCCGAGTGGACTGAGGTACGTCCTTTGGTTTTCTTGTTCTGCCACTCGCACTCATTTCCCCGCAGCTACGACTTCCTCCTCCATCATCGCGCAACATTGCCGACCTCCGGCTATCTTGCGATCATCGCGAGGCAGCCAGGATTCTGCGTTCACAATTCCCAAGGGCCTCCGAGTGGACTGAGGTACGTCCTTTGGTTTTCTTATTCTGCTACTCGTACTCATTTCCCCACAGCTGCGACTCCCTCCTCCATCGCGCAACATTGCCGACCTTCGGCCGTCTTGCGATCATCGCGAGGCAATCAGGATATGCATTCTCAATTCCCAAGGGCTCGGAGTGTGAAGTACGTCCTTGGGTTATCTTGTTCTGCATGTATTCATCTCCCCGCAGCTGCGACGTCTTCTCGCCACGTCTTCCCATTGTACCGCCCCGCTCCGTCACTATCCCGGTACCGGCCCGCCCATGTGATGTGAACTAATGCCATCAATCACGGGACCTGGTTGACTTCCTTCCACCCGCATGGCTGGACCGTCGAAGTCATCGAAAGCAACGAACGCTTCGGGCACCCGCCAGATTACGACCCGCAGCGCCTCCCGGCAAAAACAGCAGCCGCAGCCGCAGGCCCAGCTCTCCAGCCGTTCCTCTGAGGACGACAGCGATGACGAAGGCTCTCTATACCAAGAGCCGAAGAAGCAGCAGGCGAAACAAGGTAAGCGTCAACTTCATCTTCGGTGTTGCGTGCTAACAACGACCCAGCCAATGAGGATCCCGGTGGCGAAGGCCGGCCCAGGCGGTCGACCGCTGGCCAGGGGGGCTATGTCGCCGGGATGCAGCGTATCAGTCAAGTGATAAGTCCCAAGAAGTCAGTCAAGCGCATGTACGTCGAGGACGAGGAGGATGCGGATGTGGATTCGCCCATAGCCAAGAAGCGGAAGGGCAAGGGCAAGGGCAAGGCAGGCAAGGACAAAGTTCAGTACGCGGTGCGTTTCTACTTTCCTTTTCTGACTACGAGCCGAGCGATAATCGCTCGGCTCGGACTGTCCTATATTTCCGCTCATATAGTTCTCTCGTAGCCACCCAAGAGTTTGAAGTCCCTTCAAGAAGCTCCCCTCGAGCGCGCTTCAGCGGTGGGAGGCTCACTGCCACGGGTTAGCCGCGCCCATTGTCCGAGATGTCGAGCCGAGCCGAGTGATTATCGCTCCAGTTCGGTCTCGTGTCTTGCCGGCACATTACTGACGAATTTATAGGATTTTGGCGGAATGCAGGCGCGTATATTAGACGCCTTCCAGCTTTGGCCGCCCGTTGAAATCGAGAGCCAGATCGCCAGCATCGCGGCCATAACCCAAACCTCTGGGCGCCCCTTCGACGATCAAGCGGAGGCACACAATATGAGGATCGATGATGTATGTTATGTTGCCAGCTTCTTTCAAGCCCAACTCACTCTCATTAGATTGATTTTCCCCAGCAGCTGTTGTCTCCTCACGGATCAAGCAGTGGTAAGTTTATATAGTGCACGAACCTGAGACAACTTACGCTTTTCAAATGCAGGTACCCGCACATTCAACGAACCACCTCAGCCTGACCAACACCTGAAGTCAACCACCATTGCGAAGAGGCCGGCTCGCAGGGAGTCCTCGACCGGGACGGACAGGAAGAATCAGATGGTGGTTCCGGAGATGAATACCGATACGAGCCACAGGAAGTAGAAGAAGAGGACGTCTATGGTAAGTCCATCACTACTCTTGCCTACCTGACGATCTTACCAATTGGCGCCGGGAAGAACAGGGAAATCAGGAAGCCCTTCAGCAGGATGGCGACCGTTCACAGGGTCCATTCGAGGTGGAAGCAGAAGACAAAGACAAAGACAAAGACAAAGACGGAGACGAAGAGGGCGCTGACGAGGACGTCTATGGTAAGTCCATCACTACCCTTGCGTACCTGACGATCTTACCAATTGACGCCGGGAATAAGAAGGATACCAGGAAGCCCTTCAGCAGGATGGCGATCGTTCACAGGGTTCATTTGAGGCAGAAGAAGAAGACGAAGACGAAGAGGGCGCTGACGAGGACGTTTATGGTAAGTCCATGGCTACCTCTTACCTACCTGATGATCTTACCAATTGCCGCCGGGAAGAGGGATACCAGCAAGACGAAGAAGAAGGCGCTGCTCAAGAAGTTGGAGACTATCGTAAGTTTGTTATGTTACTTGTGCGTACTTGACAATCTTACCATTGCCCCTGGGCAGGACGGCCGCAAGCCCCTCTGCCGGTTACATTCGGTCACACCGCTCCACAAATATTGTTCGCTAGTAAGTTTGTTATGTTACTTGTGCGTACTTGACAATCTTACCATTGCCCCTGGGCAGGACGGCCGCAAGCCCCTCTGCCGGTTACATTCGGTCACGCCGCTCCACAAATATTGTTCGCTAGTAAGTTTGTTATGTTACTTGTGCGTACTTGACAATCTTACCATTGCCCCTGGGCAGAACGGCCGCAAGCCCCTCCGCCGGTTACATTCGGTCACGCCGCTCCACAAATATTGTTCGCTCGTAAGTTTGTTATGTTACTTGTGCGTACTTGACAATCTTACCATTGCCCCTGGGCAGAACGGCCGCAAGCCCCTCCGCCGGTTACATTCGGTCACGCCGCTTCACAAATATCGTTCGCTCGTAAGTTTGTCATATTACTCGTGCATACTTGACAATCTTACCATTGTCCCTGGGAAGAACGGCCGCAACCCCCTCATCCGGTTGACCGGCCAGCAAATCGTCGCTCTCTTCATGATCAAGAAATAAGCCGCTGACCCATGGCAAGTTTGTCAATCATAATATTTTGATTAATACATATTTGAGCCTGAAAAAAGGTCCAAGTGAGAGCCAGCAATCGGCCACGCGATCCCAGAGTCGCCGAGCTGGAGCTGTAGGCGGGAGCCAACCGAAGCCGAACAACGGTAAGTTCTATGTATCTCGAGACCCGTATCTGACTGGGAAGCAGCAGCGGGACCACTTCGTGAACATAATCGCTGGTCGGCTGATATATGCGCTCCCGTAGATAGCCACAGGAAGTCGAGAAGTCGCCAGCGTGGCAACGCAGGCGCAGGCAAGCAAACGCAAGCCCCTTCATCTCGCAGCGAATGTGCCAAAGGTAAATTGGATATTAGGCCCTGGACGCGCTGACACTTAATTATAGTCCCGTCGCCTGAGGAAGGCGATGTGTTAGCAACCCATCGCGCCCAGAATCGCGCTGCTAAAGCACCAACCACGGAGAAATTGGCAAAGCATCGGGATGCCCAGGCCGCCGCCGCCAGAGTGAAACCGCAACAAAAACCTGCGAGCGACATGAGCGACGGAGAACGGAGCGACTCGTCGGAAGACGAAACGTCGGAGGTTATGGTGAAAAAGCGCCACAAGCAGGGATCAGAGCCCCACCACTGGCGGTTTTACTCTGGTGCCTATCGTGCGGGCTTGGCCATGGGCAAGATAGAGCAGCGCCGCTTTCTGACTTCATCATTATTCCCTGACAAAACCCAGCACCTCTTCAAATGCGAGGAGATGGCCTTAACCGGTTTGAAGGCGTACGCCGAGTCTCTTGAGGACCCTCAAGAATTCGACTGGGGTAATGTTCCAATTTCATGTCACCCGATCCCAGCTTACCATCCTCTAGAGCCTTTCGAAGTCAACCGCCAGTCCATCGCGAAGATGGTATGCCATGTCCCGGAACCTCGCTAGCCAACTAACTGAACTGCATATACAGATGTGGGCCGAATGCTCTCGTTTCCGTGGCATAGGGAAGGAAATTGCCCATGGCGTGATCCTCGAAACTTTCAAGGACGATCTCTTCCCTCACGAGCACTTCAAACATCGAAAATTCACCGGGGAAGAATGGAACGCGGAAGTCAGCGCCCGCGTCAAGGCTTTGCTCACGCAGAGCTGCTTCCTCCGTGGTCGCGTAGGTGAAGGCGACAATGTATGCTCATACCCAGCATTTAAATGTGCACTGATTTATTACTTCACAGGAAAGACTTCTCGATTTCGTCTCGCCAGCGATCAGGAACACCCTGAAAGGGTGGATCTACGAGGGCGAGGAATGCCTCTACATGCGCTACGGCGAGGATGTCGCGGACTTTACGGAGACGTCAATTGAGCACGTTGCCGCCGCGGCCACTTTGGTGAGTCATCCCTTGTATATTGAGATCATTCTGCGCTTACTATGTGTTTCAGCTCCGATGTGCTCTGGAGGAGTACGAGTTTGGTTATCGTAAGGTCGTGGAGTTTAGCGAGAAGCATTACCGACAATAC